>CM059780.1:55982845-56165345 GCA_030435695.1 Brachymystax lenok tsinlingensis
CCTTTTGATGTGTGGTATGACAGGGGTATTGCAGCAGCAGTGTGTGATATTGTTCAGAGACATCTGGGGGTTGGGGAGCTAGGCCTACTTTAGCTCGCTCTTCCTTCTTTCTCTGTTTCCCTTTCTCTCCACCCATCTCTCTCCCCTTTCTCCCTCTTGGTGCTCTCCATGGTGCTGAAATTAAAATGTCAATTTGAGCAGAATAGCAGAGGCCTGGTGGCCATCATGTTTTATGCATCCAATCTAAACACAGAGATTCAAACAAGTGCTGCCGTTGCTCGAGCATGGCAAATTGATTGTGCATCGGAGAGGAGCTGGGGACTGCGCCTGAATCTTAACCATCCCCTGCCATTTCCAGGGCCTCAACCCCTAATCAATGAACCACAGGTTTTAACAGGCACCCGGAACAGCACTGTGGAGCATTCAGAATTCAGACGCATAACATCGCCATTCACATCCAGAGGTGGTGAACAAAGAGATGAATACAGATGAGGACGGCTTGATGTGCCTCAAGACTTGTGTATGTTTACAAGAATAGTGGTCTGCGGTTTGTGTGTTTGTGTAAGTGGAAGAAAGGCACACAGTACAAGTTTGTTTAGCACAAACAAGCCGCTGGGCAGCAGCAGCACGTGTTGGATACTATTTCTGAGTACCAGTGAAAGGATGCAGATGGAAATGACTATAAGCATGACTTGCTAGTTGCTATTCAGTGAGACAAGGTGCCTTCCCTTGTATTATATGACACAAAGGGCGGTAAATACAGGCAAATCTATTGATAAGTCACCTTGCCCTAGAGAGATTTACACAGTTATCAAAACGTCACGCCAGGGTAAGCCTACACGAAACACAGCCCTTCTTTTAAGTGTTTCTAAAAACCCCCATGGGAAAAATGAATGGTGGAAAAAAAAACTATTGGAACCATTTCCTTGTTTGACCACTAGGTTTTATGGGTATTCTGACTCATACTGTGGTACTCTACAAAGGCTCCATATAAAGGGTACTTCAGAACTAGAATCTATCAAATCTATACAGTTATGAGTGGGAGAGAATGAGCATTTTCCCAGGCACTCCACTCCCTCAGCCAGGCCTTATGTAAGCCCATCTATAGAGCAGTGAACAACGAGGCAGGCCTGGCCTGCAGAATAAGACATTCTATTAAGTGGCATGGGGGAAATAAAGACATCTTTCTAATAGGCCTCTATAAGAGATATGGATTTAGTCCTCATGATTACAGCCATATAAGACAGACTAATTATCAGCAATGATGGAAGTAGGCTGAATGGCCCTGAGAAAAAAAAACAATACATATTGATTGCATCATCACTTAGTTACCGAGATGGATCAAGTATTGAAAAGAGAAAAGAATTCCCACATCAACGATACACTTGTCAAATCTAGAATGCACTGCAAAATGGCTGCCAATCCCCAGTTGGTCTTGCAACAGTTAGTTATCCATCGGCTAAAGAAAAAGCTTTCTACACCCCAAGTGCTCCCTTAGGGGGCAGGCGAGCAACTTAACTGCATCGAAGCCATCAATCCGATGAATGCTTTGTCTTCTCTTAACAGGCTGAGGCTGTTGCTAAAAAAACACAGCTCTGCATTATCATCCAACTTTAATGAGTTCAGGGCCGTGAACCTGGCGCTAAGCGTACAGGATGTCATACACACGCCGTCATACGGCCCTCAACACAATACAGTTCATATTACAAAGCCCTACATCTCACCATCTCGCTCGCTCTCATTTCAGTGAGGCGTCGGCAGTCTGGGCAGGCTGCAACTAAGCAGGCAGGCGAAGGAGGGACTGTCGGACCTCCTGGAATATCACCTCTCTCCGGCACCCAACAAGGCTTTAATTGACAGGTGGTGTGTCGGCTCTGTGTAGCCACTTTGGAGAATGTCAGAAGAAGTCAAGAGGTAAATCACCATCCATGTGGTGGTGCAGTGGTTAGCGTCTACGCCGCCTGCGAGCCGTCCATCACTGTCAGTCACCTGAGCTCCCCCATAACAATCACTCCATCTCATCAGGCTAACAACACACACTGACTCAGCTGGCTGGCTGCCAAACGAGGTAAGCATTAGTATGTCGCTGGGAAGCTAACTTAGCCACATTGAAGGACACAATTAGCATAGATGTGCTATGCTAGTGCTGTTAGCATCCTTAACGGTTTACATGACAGCTGATATAGAAATTATCCTATAGGTTAAATGGAGAAACAGTCAATTCTCAATTCTCTCAAAAATGTGTATTTTTGCCCAACATTATTATTTGGAAACAGTACATTGACTGTACACTGCTGCTACTGGCTGTTTATTATCTATGCATAGTCACTTTACAAATTACCTCAACTAACCTGCTAACCTGTACCCCCGCACATTGACTCAGTACCGGTAACCCTAGTATACAGCCTCGTTATTGTTATGTAATTTTCTTGTGTTACTTTTAGATCACACACACACACACCTATCTATACACACATTTTTGTTCACTTGTTAATTTAGTAAATATTTTCTTAACTCCATTTCTTGAACTGAATTGTTGGTTAAGGGCTTTTCAAGGTAAAGTCTACACCTGTTGTATTCGGCGCATGTGACAATTTGATTTGATTCTATGGAATGGTAACGGTGAACAGCTTCAGGCGTTCCAAGATGTTCTTAAATCTTGTTCTGAGCACCTGCGATTCACTATGCAATCTGACGTTGATGAAGAAATGATTTGCATTGGAGAACTAGAGAGTGAAGATTTTCCTTTTCTTTTTCCATGACAGCCCAGCCTGCATGTTAACCCTCTGGGGCTAACTAGATAGCTAACAGAGCCCTGTTGTCATCACACCGCTAGTCTGATGTCTGAGCAAACAGAGCAGAGGAGGCACTACTGAGATCCCTGAAGGTCACAGCCATGTCCTCTACACTGCCTCTCCATCTCTCTCAGTCTTTCTCTCACAGCATTACCGCACACAGCTCAAAGCACCAATTATGACGTTAAGCACGTTTTGATGTCTGCAGATCACTGGTTCACTGCCTTCCCTTCCCGGACTGCTAGGGGGTTGGGAATGGGGGAGACTCGGGGGAGCATGATGGCTGGTTACGCCTTAGTAATAATAAGCAGCAGTAGCGCCAGAAGAGAGCAGTCGCAGCAGGCTATTGCTTTGCGTGTCCCAGCAGTGTCCGGTCACTGTGTTGCCGTGCGATAGCATAGAGAGACGGGGCATTTTCATGGGCACATTGTTCCAACGAGACCAAACTGGCACTCCAAATGGAATTTTGAATAATGTGTATACTGTACTAATCAGCCTGCACTCAGGGTTGATCTGTGCTGACAGAATAGAGGAGCTTATATATAAACAGTAAATACACTTAAATATGTACACACACACACAGACATAATATACCCGAATATGCACACATCCAGACACACACACAAAGAAGCATTCAAACACGCTCACACAAATTTGCATGAGAGGCTTCTGAGTGTGAAAAAAGGGCTAATATCCTAAGCTCTGACAGACAATGCAGAGTCCATCTTTTTTCCTTGTGATATTTAGAGCAGGACACTAGCCAGTATCACTTCCCGACACTGGTGCTGCTATTGTGGCAAACACAACAGTGATTGATAATACCAAACCTATATATCCACATTCCACTGAAATGACCTCCAATCTCCATACAAGACACCCTTTCAGCTGTCTCCCCCAGCAGTGGAGTATGTCTACCCATAGGATGAGCCCCCTCCTCACATTGAGTGCTTAAGGACAACAACAGCTGAAGAGGCGTGAGTGCGTAGATCCCACTGCTATCCTGATTTCACTGGCCATCCCAGGCATTATAATCTGAATATCGCCCTCCTACAGCCCTCAAAATGTACCCTACAGCCCTCAAAATGTACCCTACAGCCCTCAAAACGTACCCTACAGCCCTCAAAACGTACCCTACAGCCCTCAAAACGTACCCTACAGCCCTCAAAACGTACCCTACAGCCCTCTCCAACCAGAGGGCCCATATGCTAAAGGTTTTCCGCTGCCACTTGGCTGGGCCGGGATCAGATGGCTTTAAGTCCCCACTGAACGTTCTCAATATGGGGAATCGGAATGCCGGCGCTCCAGAGCTTTTCATTGGAGCCAGGTATACCTTCCAGTCTGTCACCTGACCCCTTGAATACTTCCTGCCGAGCGGAGGTCCTTTTAATAGTCCATTGACAGCAGAAAGAAGACATAACAGCAGGGAGGAGAGGCGGAGGGAAGGGAAGAGAGAGAGGGAGAGAGGAGTGAGGGGAGGAGAGATTGGGGCGGCAGGTAGTGGTTAGAGCTTCGGGGCAGTAACCGAAAGGTTGCTGGATCGAATCCCCGAGCTGACAAGGTAAAAATCTGTCGTTCTGCCCCCGAACAAGGCAGTTAACCTACTGTTCCCTGGTAGGCCGTCATTGCAAATAAAAATGTGTTCTTAACTGACTTGCCTAGTTAAATAAAGGTTACATTTAAGATAGGGGAGAAGGGGAAAGAGACAAGTGGGAAGACTGAGGAGGGAGACAAGGAGAGGAGGGTGAGAGAGTAGAGGAAAGGGGAGAGGGCTCTGGACTGTCTACTACCTCATGGTATACATAGTTGGGATTGATATATGACCACTGTGGATTATCGTGCATCAGATGTGACAAACCACTCTGTATCTCTCTACAAGGCCAATGGATTAGAATACAGGAAAAGAGGATATACGTGTTGAAGAATAGATTTGGAATGACATTGACATTTGTCTTTCTATATAGAGATAGAAGAGCTCAGAAGCACTTTATTCTACAATCCTTTACCAGCTACTACTTTTGGCCATGGTTACTTTCAGGTATGACAATAAGCACCAGGTAGCACATTGGTAGTCTACTGTATGAACTGCTCGTTTCAATAGAATCCAAAAGCATTACAGGATTATGGCATTATAGAACTACAGGATTAAGAAATTATCTGGTAATTAACATTTGGCCACGCGTTTCCTAAAACAAAAAATAAACAGTGGAGTATGAAATAAAGTGAAACCAGAAGTTCAAACACAGTTCCTGCTTGCCTATATTTGTTTGAACCATATGGCCTCTATATCCGGCCATACACAATTTGTCTTGTTTTCCTGTATTTTGGGACTTCGCAGAGATATTCCCAGTACATCAGAGCAGGAGAGATGAACATGTGTGAATCAGTAGAAACGGGTCACGCTCTGCTTCGGGATGGATGGTTGGGAGGCACGCTGCTCACTCCATGCCAGTATCAATGATAAATGACACGACGCATTGAAGTCAACCACTGGCAGGCCACAACACATAGGCTACAGTGGACAGGACAGGAGACTGCCCAGTGCTTATACACACAGCTGAGTGTCAATGATGGGCCATTGCCGGTCTCTATGTGATCGTCTGAGCTTCTTATTGGAAGACATTGATAACTGACAAGATGCTAAACTGACCTGGGCTGGGTTGAGGCTGGGGCTAAACAATACTAGGCTAGCCAGGGGTTATTTAGAGTGACAGAGGGCTGGGCTGAACTGGGGTGTTCTGGGCCTTGGTTAGGCTGGTCTGGGCTATGTCGCGGCTGAACTATGCTAGGCTAGTCAGGGTTAGTAAGAGCGACAGCTGAAGGCAGGGTGTATGCTCTGCTGTTCTGGAGAACTACAGCCGGCTGGTTGCCAAGCACAGAGGATACACAGCCACACAACAGTTCCTCTCTGCAGGGTAGGGACCTCCACAATCCACATTAACCCTTTACACTCGTATCCGTATACAGGTTGAAAATGCCAGATTTGGGCACTGATAAGCAAGTGGTTGTACAGTAATTGTCAGAGCTCAGGCTTTTCAGCGCTTTATGGGTTTTGACTGACAGACGTTCTGAACTTGAGCACCGCACATGACAAATTAAATTATAAAGAGTAAAGCACTTCAGGGGTCGTAAGCACAACAAATGTGTAACATAGTACGAATTGGATTCATAACATATTATACGAAATTCGATGACGTAGTACATGATTTGATGATGTAGTACACAAAAAACGGGGACCATTTGTCTCGTGAGCACCAGTTTCAAAACTACTAAAATTGTATTAAAGTTTAAGAGTGTATCTTTAAGAGGACTCAATGTATTTTGACATATGAGGTGTTGAGGATTACAATAAATACCACTTTGATGTAATACAAGCAAGCCAAACACCAGTGAGTCCAAATGTGCTTTCACATGATCATATCATAAAACCATGCTATATAGAGTCAACGTTTCTGATCACTATGTTTGATGTACAGTTACAAGATGACATGGCGTCACACCCTGGGTTGTTCTGAACAGAATTTTATATTTTCTCGCAGAACACGCACCTGAATGCATGGATGACTCCAATGCGCACCAAAATTACAAATCAGTTTCTCTGAATTGCCCTGTGAAAGACTAAACACTAAGATCGTGTTTTATAACTTAGCAAGTCATGTTGGCAATAGAACAAGCTTTTAAACGATGCCCACCTGACCCTCATTAAGATTAACAATAGGGTGTTTTTGGATTGCGTAAACAACAGTAATTGTGTTCCAAACAAAACAACTACAAGTGTGTTTGCTTAGGGGCTGTGGCAGTCATGACATTTTGTCAGCTGATTGTTGTCATGCAAATGACTGCCGGTAATTAACAAAGACGTTTAGCATCTCCAGGCCTCCAAGCATACAAGCCGCTGATGGGCTCCTTTGGAACATCTACATATTTTTATTTTAATAAATCCATTTAATATACACAATCACAATACATGCATTATATTTTAGGGAGGTCTAAAGACACATAAAAAGGAAGAAAATGTATTTCAGTAGAATAGAATATGAGTCAGCCTACTCTATGTTATCCGGCTATGCGCCTTGCCATAGGCTGTAGGCTAGTGCCACAGAGTTTCTTAACCCAGTGGCGCAACATGGCAAGACTTCCAGGAACACTGGCGAGACAGATGAAACAGACCAGGTCGGGGTTCAACAAATCCTTATTTCGTAGTTAAAATGTATCTTCATCTAAAAGGCACAACCTAGATTTGAGCAAATGTCTTGAACATGTTATTACTCCAACCTTATGAAAGTGACAAACTGACACACAACTTCATATCAAAGGGGTGTCTTTGATTTGACAGCCTGCACATGGGCAGTTCAGCGTGAGAATCTTTAGACTCTATGAACCGTTTCTGCATAGATAGACAACATTGCCATGACATCGCCTACAAGTGTGATCGGGGATTTCTATGGAGTAGCAGTACGGTCTTTGCTAGTTCATTTAGCAGACAATATATGCTTATACAGTGCATTCGGAAAGTATTCAGACCCCTTGACTTTTTCCACATTTTGTTAGGTTACACCCTTATTCTAAAATGGATTAAAATTGTAGTTTTTTAAATCCATTTTAGAATAAGGCTCTAACGTAACATGTGGAAAAAGTCAAGGGGTCGAAATACACCAAGTCCAGTGCTATTATTATATATAATTTCATAGTAAGAAGAATATAATTGAACTTAGCTGAATAAAATAGAAAGGATATTTTTCCCATTCCGGAGCGAGTGCGCATATGAAGTAGCGATGTTGAGAGTAAAAGTGATCTTTTGAAACAGGTCCTATACCCTAGATTCAGGAGTTATTTGGCAACTTTTGTTGTGAATGATACAAACCTTAGAATGTCTTAGAAATCAAAACCTATATGGGCTGCATGATGCGACTATTAGGCCATTGATAATTTGAAAAAGGTTGCATAAAAGTTAGCTTGTTCCTTGCCTCAGGCTGTACAGCTGTTCTCATCAAGTGATCATATTTTCACCCATCAGACTATTCTCAATTTAATCTGGTCTTCACTAATATGTAAAATTAGTTTAGATTTAGAATGGCCCATTATCAAATGGGCAGGAACAGGGGCAGGGGATAAAAAAGATGATCATCGGTATCAACTCAATTAGCTAATGGAGGTTGCGTTCCCTCAGTCCAGGTAGGCTACTCTGGTTTTAAAGCACAGCTGAGAAACAAATATAGTAGCAGCTGGGATCCTCCTCTTTTTAGGGTTAGCCATCAAAACGTTGCTTGCATATAGAAAACGGGATTGCATATAGAAATGTCTGGCCTTATAAGAATACTTATGTATTATTGTTTTCTTAATAAATACAAAAATTCTGGATTGTGGGTGTATTGTTTATTATTATTGCTAAGTACTACTGCACTGTTGGAGCTAGAAACATAAGCATTTCGCTGCACCTGCGACAACATCTGCAAATCTGTACGTGACGAATAAACTTTGATTTTATTATTTCACCCTATGCATCAACCACTGTTTGAGGAGCATGCAGCCTCTCTCTGTGTCACAGTTAATATTCCATCCAAACTCTCTATGCCACAGGCTCTCCAACCCTGTTCCTGCAGCTACCCAGTGCTTCATTTAGGAAACCAGATAAAATCTATTCAGGAACATCGATAGTAACATGTTTTCACAACTATACATATTTCATCAAACTGTTGACAGCCCCTCTCTCTGTGCGCTTGAGAAAGGAATAAACGAGAGATAGGAGATGGAAAAACACAGGGGTGAGATATTCTCTAGCTAAAACGTTGTGTCAGCCTATTAATTATGAAAATATTAAAAAAGCACTATTACTAGGCATAAGCTCTAATATGTGTATGGATGTTTCATCACTTTACAAAGCACTGTCCATTTCATTGTGTTTGGCTTTGAAACAACATCCACCATGACCATGTTTTCCACTCAGTTTCAACCTGTTGTTGAACTTCTTTCTTCAAATTGATCGATCACAGTGAGGTGAGTTTTAAAAGCATGACACTGTTTTGATAAATGTTTGATGTGATTTTCCATTAAATTTGCATTGATGTCAGAGTGGTTAGAGGGACAATAGAGGCCTGAGTACCAGACTATTAGGACCTGATGGTCATTAGTGAGTTAGGTACTACCAACGCATGTCCAGAGTGCATAAGAGGAGACTACGGTGACTCAACGGTCACATGGAATTTGACTACGGTCATGACTCATTACTGTTGGTGTGGCGGTAATATGGTCATTGCAACAGCCTTATGCTTGCTGTAGTTCCTCAAAAGCACAGCTAGGAGAGCTCAAAAAAGCACCTTATAGTTGAACTCTTCTTTGAGTCATAAAAGTGCATTGAAATTACGTAGAAACTGTGCACACTTGAAAGGTGTGACCACTTGGAGACACCAGTTAGTCCTCTCACTAAAACCCTTGTCATTTCTTTTGTCTTATGTTGCCCATACACCACCCCATAGCTTGTTGTACTTTTTTTGTCACTCAAATAGCACATGAATACACATTACACATGGCAAAAGTATAGAATTGCAAGAAAATTTGCTTTAAAACGGCACCCAATTACAAAATATGTAGAATTGCAGGAAATACAGTTTAAAACTGCTAAACTCTCCACCATCAAGAGGGGTCTGAACAGTGTGTGTCATGAACCGTGCTTGTACCTATAGAAATAGACATGGCAAGCGTGGGGGGCACAGGACTTTCCCCAATGCAGGAAGGGCCCCTCGGGAGTGATTTTTTGTTGTTGAGAACACCTGCACTACAGTGAGGCAGCACTACTAGGAAGTGCAAGTCATCAACACTGGGACTAAGACACTTCACAACGGATTTAAGATATGTTGCCTGTAAAAAGCAAAAAAAAGGACAATGTTTATATGACCCCATTTCAAACAGAAATCTTGCAGACATAAGCCTTTTACACATCCCATGGTATGCCAGTGACAAGTGGGGGGTATGCAGATGTGGGTTGGTGTCTATTTTAATAAATCCATTGAATATACATAGTCACAAATATATATTTTTTATTTGTTTAGGCAGGACCTAAGAAACATTTTAGACTAATAAAATGTATTTCTAAATAATAGAATAGCATATTTTGAGATTAATAATGTTATTGTTTGTGCAACCTATATCAGCTACATGGCTGTGCCATGCAAATTAAATTAGTTATTTTTCCGATTAAAATAGACAAGACACACTTATTCCCCTACCCTGATCACAGTAAACACACATAATATAGTAAGAATATAACATAAAATATAAAGAATATTTTTACCACACAACTTGAGTCTCACAGGATCGTGTTAAACCACACTCATACAGTACAACAAAACAGTTGTATTTTTAAACAGAACCCAAGCCCAGGGACATAGCCAGGGTTTGCGTTTTAGTGATGTCCAGTTGGCCGTTTTTTGTTGTTAAAACTCTAAAAAGGCTATTTGGAGAAGAGCAAAAACAAGCAAAAATCTCCATGGCTGCTGTGGCTTCATTCTCCTGAGGCTTCATTCTCCTGAGTCAATCTACAAACACATGGCCTATTAGCTATACAATTAGCCACTACACATAAACTCACATTAACTCAGTACTGGGATTAAAAACCGATAATTTAATACATACAGAGGAATGTTAGCAGAAAAAGTATTTTGGAAACAAAAAGGTAAACAAATAAGTTCTTTACAGAAAAAAAGTGTGCAGTTGTACAGCTAATTTCCTGCAAATCTAAACATTTGCCATCCATTACTTATGCCATGTTAAAACGGACATTTCAAAAATGTTAAAACTTCATATTCATCATCTCCAGCACCAACCCAACATCAACATATGTGAAAATGGTGTGTTTCTGTGTTTTGTAGTCAAAAATACAAATTACATCATAAACCAATTAGTGGACAATTAGGAGGCAATTAGTAGGCAATGCCATCTCATAACTGGTTAGAATCACATGATGCAGACCGATTATGTCATCTTCGTCGATCTTTTTTTACTACAAAACATAGAAACCATTTTCACATATGTTGATGTTTAGGTGGTGCTGGAGATGAATAATTGGTTGATGAATTTTGAAATGTCCCTTTAATATGATATCTGACTGAAAATGACTAACAAAATCAAAAAATGGGCACGTGCCCTGCGTGCCCGATCGGTAATTCGGCCAGGAATACTACAAGTTTAGATAGCTGGCTGGACTAACTAGACTAATTAATCAATCAAAACATGTTTTTACTGACATGGGCTAATTGAGTGACATAAAAGGAAAACTGAATAACCAATTTTTAAATCAAACCTCGTGTATTCTATTCTAACTCTCAACAGTAAGTTGAGACCCAGACTGTGTTCCTAAAAAAATATGTCCGGACTTGAGGTGTCCTCTTATGCAGGTTTTTTTCTGTATCAAAAAGGGGCTTAGGTGGTGGGCATGTATGTCAATGTGTGCAGTCAAAATGGCAGAATATTTTTTTTTTCCTCAATAATTTCTCTCAGCTCCATTGCAAAATGTGTGGAATTGCAGGAAATTTGCAAAAAATGTGTCTTGGCTCCATGGATTCTCCACTGCACAGCTAGGAGAGCTCAAAAAAGCACCTTATAGTTTTACTCTTCTTTGAGTCATAACAGTGCATTGAAATTACGTAGGAACTGTGCACACTTGAGAGGTGTGGCACATTTTTGGAGCCAAGACACATTGTTCCCTACCCTCACTCTGGGTCTTACATTGTGTGTCTTCACCATAATACCGATAGAAAATAACAGCAATATATATTTTCCAAAGCATGTGAGTCTCATGTTCATATTACACAATCTCTTTTCCTATACACGATTGAGCCCTACACTTGAAAATAGGCCTACACTTGATTTAGGCTACATTATTGCATGCTAAATGTTTCTGATCAGTGATAGATAAGGAAACGAAACGAATAGGGGAGCTATTCCACCTCCACTTATTTTCCCAGTCAGAGACCAATTAACCAAATATACAGATGGAGATGAGGGTCAAGATTAGGCTACTAAGGAACTGCGAGTGAAGAGCAAAATAATCCAGAGTCTAAGACGTTGGGGGAGGAGGGAGTGTGCTATACTGACATATAGAATTGTTTTAAGATGGTCATACTATGGATCATTTAGCCATTAGATTTTTTTTATTTTAGAACATCTATTAGGTATAAAAAAATTATATATATATTTTATAAAATATAGATTTTGGCCTTTAAAAAAGCACAAAACTACCTTCATACTTCCATATTTTATTTCACCGATACCGGTTACCTTCAGACAAGCCCCGTGACACTTGTGGGTGTCATAGAGAAAAACAGAGAACACCATTGGGTTCGTGAAAATCTTCCCTTTCCGTCAAGTGAGTCATAATTGTAAGTCAAACGTTCGGACGCTACAGATGTTTGCGTAAGGAAACCGATTTTCAGGATGTCTCATGGTCTGACAAGCACCGCTCTGCCACCTTCTACCACAGAAGCGGAAGTGCAATGTGGTGGATTGAGACGCAGCTAATGCAAAAACCATAACACTAAACTGACGGATTTTGATGGGGACTTTTTTGTTAAGTAATTTAGGGGATTAAGCTACATAACATTCTAGCAAAATGTTCTGATCAGTGCTAATAAATGAGCCAACTAGATTATGATCATGAGCAGCACTCACCTCAGCTAACACTTCCCCAGCCTAATTGTAGCCTAAGCAATATCCAGATTCAGTAAAAACAAATCTGACATTGATTGATTTATTAAACACGAGTCCCCACGCTTTTCTCAAAGCAGTGAGATGGCGTTGTCCCAATCAAAATGGTCCAGAAATGATCATGTAGTAGTTGACCACATGCGGGTAGGCTTTCGCTTCAAATGTATTATAACGATTGGATGACTGAGAGTATCAGCAAGTCACAATTTGATACATGCCTTCAATTGCATTAGCCTACTTTATTCCAATATTTTTGTCATTCAGTGATTCATTCACACACTAATTATTTATGGACTAGTAACGGGGCACGAACTAGCCACCATCAACAGTGTAAAGAGCGTAGTGTGTGCCAATGCGGTGTCAGCATTATGGCTATGTTCCATACTAATCCGTTGGCAGAACTTTACCGCAATCATGACCAGGTCAGTTGGTGGAAATAAAAGTACAGGCATTGTTACCGGGCAATACCTTTCAGATATAAAGAAAAGGCGGCAAAAGGTTGGCGGCATGGTAACGTTTGCGGCTAAACGTCTTGGTATGTAAGGGGTATAAGAGAGAAAATAGGACAGGTGCATAATAATAAGGCTCACAGCAACAAGTGTTCCCCACTCTACTGCATCACTGTGTAGCTTAGCCTACTGTACGCTAGAACCCCTCTGTGTTAGATATGCACATAGCTACATTAGCATGGTTTTGGATTGGAGATTTTCCTCTTCTGCAGAAAACACATGGCGGAGTGAATGTGAGAGGCAGAGGCTGCTTTCCAATTATCTGGATTGGAATACTTTACTTTCCTCATCTCCTTTCCTATGTGAACCCTGAGTTAAGTGCAATTATGTGGGCAGCCAATCCAGTGATCAGGAGGGGAAGGAGACAAGGTGAGGAGATGAGGTTAAACAATATGAGGTTAAAAGGAGAGGAAGTCATTTGAAAATATTGGGATATAACCCAGGGATGGTAGAGAGACGGGGGTAGGGACAGGAAATGCAACACCACACACACCCCTCAATTTCCACCTCCTCCTGACTCTCACCCGACCCGTCAGTTTCCAGCTCCAGTTGTCGCCCTCGATTTCACGTTCCCAGTACTAAGCCCCGCATCACGTTACTAATACCATGCCAACGGAGCCCGCCTCGCCATTCAGCTGAACACAGATCTGGTTTCCCTCCTTAATTCTCCTAACAAGCCTTTTCCCTCTGTGGCCAAGTGTCAAACCAACCCCCTACTACCAAAGTCACCCCCGAAGGACTAGCCCTGCCCTGCCTTCCCCCCACATGGGAAACAACATGGCGCTCTGGAGCCCTAACAGTGGGGACCTTCTTATAGCAGTTCAACTCATTTAGAGGAAACTGGATATGGAGGGATACACACCAGCAGACACACGATGGATGCTTCATTATGCCATGTGTGGGTTGATGTGTATGAGCATATTTGAAGCTGTACGAGAAGACATATGATGATGCCATTTTAGATCAGCCGAGCCATGGATAAATAAACTGACAATGAATTGACAGCCAGATAAACAGACATGCACCAAAACACCAGTATCTTTCCTTCATAGCTTGTTCTCCATCTACTTTCAAAAATAGGGAGCCCCTTTGCTTTCAGCACTTATTTCCATGACTGATCAAAACAAATGTTTCGCTTGTTCCTCTGCAGCAGACATATGATGAGCACTAGGTTAAGAACATTGAATCGCAATAAAATCACTGTATCGAATTGCAATACATACAGAATCGTGAGCATCGCAATACATATCGTATCGGCACCTAAGTATCATGATAATATCGTATTGTGAGGTCGCTGGCAATTTCCAGCCCTAATCAATAACGTAGTGACCTTAACCAGTGGCGAATTTAGACATAGGCGACATGGGCAGCCTCTTGCCGGGGGCAGCATGGGGCACAAAAATAAATAAATAAATAAATAAATAAATAAACAAATTTAAAAAATATTATTCCAAATGGTGACATTTGTGTGATTGGTTTTCTATCGCTCATTTGCACGGCACGTCCATGATATCACGTCACTGTGTGGGACTGTGGGTCAATTAACTTTGTCGAAGTGGGCGCCCTGATTCTAGTTTGTGAGCTAGGCAGGCTACTGCCTGGGAAGGTCTCCCACTAAGAAGTACGAGATGGAGAAGGGGGCGGGGGTAGGTTGACCTCAGGTCTCCCCACTGGAAGCCCGAGGTAGGGAGAGCGGGGTTATCAATCAAATAACGCATCTCTAACTTTGTACAGTACTAATGCAATTAGTAATGCAATTAAGTTTGTGTTGCTTGTTTGAAGTGCAATAATCAGGATCTCTTCGTTATAAGTGTGTTATTCTATTTTGGATTTGTGCAATGTAGTTTTATTTGTGTTTTTTGTTAGCAATAGGGTAAGTGTTTGAGTCTCTTTTTTTTATATATACACACACTACAATTTTTTCATATTCGTCTTTGTTAGCAGTCTTATTTTTGTGTGTATGTGTATATATATGTATATAGTTTTAAATGTTATTATTTATTTGTGTGTTGTTCCAAATGTCTGAATAAAAATTACAGTGAGGAATGTTTTTTTTGTGGGGGGGTTCGCCCAGGGAGCCATACAAGCTAGAACCGCCACTGACACCTAGCAACCTCATCAAGAAGTTCGGACATCTTGGCCTAACGGTTAAAACCCTCTACAGCCCTGTCTGAACCAGGGGTCATAGCAAGGATCATCTAGCTATTTGACTTAGAACTAAGACCCCTTGAAGTATCCAACAAATATATACAATAATAGTTTGATGAAACAAATAATTTGTTCTAAAGTGTCTGACCTATATCTGAGATATAAACTCAGCAAAAAAAAGAAACGTCCTCTCACTGTCAACTGCGTTTATTTTCAGAAAACTTAACATGTGTAAATATTTGTATGAACATAAGATTCAACAACTGAGACATAAACTGAACAAGTTCCACAGACAGAAATGTAATAATGTGTCCCTGAACAAAGGGGAAGGGGGTCAAAATCAAAAGTAACAGTCAATATCTGGTGTGGCCACCAGCTGCATTAAGTACTGCAGTGCATCTCCTCCTCATGGACTGCACCAGATTTGCCAGATCTTGCTGTGAGCAGTTACCCCACTCTTCCACCAAGGCACCTGTAAGTTCCCAAACATTTCTGGGGGGAATGGCCCTAGCCCTCACCCTCCGATCCAACAGGTCTCAGATGTGCTCAATGGGATTGATATCCGGGCTCTTCACTGCAGGAAGGGTACCAGGTAGGGTACCACATGAGGGAGGATGATGTCTTCCCTGTAACGCACAGCGTTGAGATTGCCTGCAAAGACAACAAGCTCAGTCCGATGATGCTGTGACACACTGCCCCAGACCATGACGGACCCTCCACTTCCAAATCGATCCCGCTCCAGAGTACAGGCCTCGGTGTAACACTCATTCTTTTGACGATAAACGCAAATCCGACCATCACCCCTGCTGAGACAAAAATGTTAAATACTTTTACAAGTATTTAACATGTTATTTTTGGCACTTAGTCTCCATATATACAGTGCCTTTGGAAAGTATTCAGACCCCTTCACTTTTTCGAAATGTTACGTTACAGCCTTATTCTAAAATGTATTAAATCGTTTTTTCCCCCCTCATTAATCTACACACAATACTCCATAATGACAAACGGAATTATAACATTTACAAAATTATTCAGACCCTTTATCCAATACTTTGTTGAAGCACCTTTTGCAGCGATTACAGCCTTGAGTCTTCTTGGCTATGACGCTACAAGCTTGGCACACCTGTATTTGGGGAGTTTCTCCCATTCTTTCTGCAGATCCTCTCAAGCTCTGTCAGGTTGGATGGGGAGTGTCACTGCACAGCTATTTTCAGGTCTCTCCAGAGATGTTCGATCGTGTTCTGGCTTTAAGGACATTCAGAGATGTCCCGAAGCCACTCCTGCATTGTCTTGACTGTGTGCTTAGGGTCGTTGCGCCCCAGTCTGAGGTCCTGAGCATTCCGGAGCAGGTTTTCATCAAGGATCTCTCTGTACTTTGCTCAATTCATCTTTCCCTCGATCCTGACTAGTCTCCCAGTCCCTGCCGCTGAAAAACATCACAACAGCATGATGATGCCACCACCATGCTTCACCGTAGGGATGGTATTGGCCAGGTGATGAGAGGTGCAAGGTGTCCTCCAGATGTGACGCTTGGCATTCAGGCCAGAGTTCAATCTTGGTTTCATCAGACCAGAGAATCTTGTTTCTCATGGTCTGAGTGTCCATTAGGTGGCTTTTGACAAACTCCAAGCAGGCTGTCATGTGCCATTAACTGAGGAGTGGCTTCCGTCTGGCCACTAACATAAACGCCTTTGGTAGAGTGCTGCAGACATGGTTGTCCTTCTGGAAGGTTCTTCCATCTCCACAGAGGAACCCCGGGACCTCTTCACAGTGACCATCGGGTTGTTTGTCACCTCCGTGACCAAGGCCCTTCTCCCCCGATTGCTCAGTTTGCCCGGGCGGCCAGCTATAGAATCAGCTCAGTTCTAGAATAAGGCTGTAACGTAGCAAAATGATGAAAAAGTTAAGGGGTCTAAATAGTTTCCGAATTCACTGTACTTCCATTCAGTTTTCAACTTGTACCGGGGGACTTTCAGACCTTCTTGTGAGGCCTGTGGGCTTCAGAGCAAAACGTGTTTGTGAGAGTCTCACCTTTCCACAGAGGGGTCATATTAGGTTGTAACTCAAACTGTTTCGGACGCTCCAGACAGAAGTTGGCAGATTTCTGAAGTCGGTACAGCCAGAGTCCCAAGACGCTTGTGGGGGTTGAAGAGCAAAACGAAGAACACCATCGAGACACATTTTTCCTTAGAGGGTCATAATGGTTGATTGTAGACGCTTTTGTGAGAAGACCGATTTTGGGATGTCTCATGGTCTGACAATCGCCGCTTTAGCCCTGGCACATTTCACTGCAGATTCAGAAGTGCGACATCGGTGGATGTGGTGCAAAATAAACATCTAACTTAAACTGACAGATTATATTTGGATTTTTTTTGTTATGCTATTTATATTTACACGGGGCGTGGACATCGACTTGGTTGGCTTGACAGCCGCTGGACTCGGGTTCGAGTCCCGGTCAGGGCTACCCCCCAATTCGCTAAAATAAATACACCAACCAAGACCATTGGTTAACAATAAATTCATTATTTTTCTAGTCAAATTCTATTCCCCTAAAAGTTGCTGAATATCTGTATACATTATATTGAGAAAGGCAGGTGACATATTCAGAGACCCAGGTCAGGCCTGGTTATGTTAGAACCTCTCCCCAGGTACTAAGGCCTGTCCTGGGTTTGTGTTTCAGCAGGGCTGCCTGGTTGGCTGGCTGGCCTGGGTGATGTGTTCATAATTAAGACGTAATGAAGGAAAGAGACTTCGGAGATCCTGTTAGCTCTCTTGATCTCCCCTGGCCTAATCCTAATTTGATATGCAGGCAAACGCATGCAACTCAAATCTTAGCACAAATTTCCTATTTAGATCAACGGTCGATTTAAATGTAAAGTAGTTTCATGTGTGCGTTTCTCAAATTTGGATTCAGTCTTTAAATTACTCAGAATCAGAGGGGACATTGTCACATCAACAAAAAACAACATAATGCCCGGTTTCACGTCGCCCCCAAATCGGCTTTAGGGGTGCAATGCAATCTGTCATGATCTACCTAAGAGTGATCTGGCTCTGTGCTTTCCCCTACTATTATATAACCCAGAAACAGGACACAGTGGAGGGAGTATAGAGGGATGGTGGATGAAAGATGGAGGGTGTAGGATGGAGGGAGGATGGGAAGAGAGCCCTCTGCCTGCCCTGCCGTCATCCCTCTGATGCCCCTGGCTGGTCACGATACAATGCTCAACATAGATGGGCAGTAACGGGCCATGGCTCGCCCTATGCCAGGAGGACTTTGCAGAGAGGCAGAAAGAGAGAGAGGCACATGACTCAGCCCTATTTGAACTGGAAACGACCCAAACAGCATCAAGGGTGAGCAAGGTCGCACTCGCAGGTCTCTCTCTCTCTCTGTCCATCTCTCCTTCTCTCGATACTAAGTATGGATGGATAACTACACAGCCACAGTCAGTCTACTAATGTATTCTCACACGTCCATCTGATTGGGTCAAAGTGTCGCATGATTCTTAGAACGGTTCCCTCATAGGGCTCCCGAGTGGCGCAGCGGTCTAAGGCACTGCAAATCAGTGCTTGAGGCATCACTACAAAAACCCTGGTTCGATTCCAGGCTGTATCACAACTGGCTGGGATTGGGAGTTCCATTGGGTGGCGCACAATTGGCCCAGCATCACCCGGGTTAGGCCAGTTGAATAGAATTACTTTATTTAACCAATGGCATCTGTGCAGAGACTGGAGAAAAGATCAGCAGCGATTACTATGAAATTCTCTTTGAGTTGCAGGGTATGTTATGTGTACGATGTGATGTGCATGTTGTGTGTGCAATTTATCTGCGATGTGCCCACCTCGGAGTTCTCTATAACTAGCCGGCTCAACCAACCAGATGACCACTTGTGCCCTATAGAACACAGTGAGTCATAACGAACTGAAGCAGGCTTTTACCCAAAGGTGATTCACACATGATTCATGTTTTATGTGGGCCACCCCTAGCCTACTGTAGCACTGGGACAGACCAACTAGGCAGGGACATCCATACAGTCTATTTCTAGATCAACCATTCAGGTTACATTAATCAAGCAACACAACCGGGTATTCCACAGACAAAGAATATTGAAATATACCAAGCATTGATTACACTGAAATAACAACTCCTCCCTCTGCAACTGGGTCCTAGACTTCCTGACTGGCCGACCCCAGGTGGTGAGGGTAGGCAACAACGGCTCCACCACGCTGATCCTCAACACGTTGGCCCCAACAGGGGTGTGTGCTCAGCCCCCTCATGTACTCCCTGTTCACCCATGACTGTGGCTACGCACAACTCCAGCTCAATCATCAAGTTTGCTGATGACACGACAGTGGTAGGCCTGATTACCAACAACAACGAGACAACCTACAGGGATGACGTTAGAGCCCTGGTGGAGTGGTGACAGGAAAATTACCTCTCCCTCAAAGTAAAAAAAAAAAACTCAAACCACAGGCGGCTGAAGAAATTCAGCATGGTCCCTAAGACCCTCACAAACTTCTACAGATGCACCATTAAGAGCATTATGTTGGGCTACATCACCGCCTGGTACGGCAACTGCACCACTCTCAACCGCAAGGTTCTCCAGAGGGTGGTGCAGTCAGCCCAATGCGTCACCGGGGGCACGCTGCTCTCCATTTACAGCACTCTGTGTCAAAGGAAGGCCAAGAAGCTCATTAAAAGGACCTCAGCCACCCGAGCACGCTCTGTTCACTCTGCTACCATCTAGTAGAGACGGTACAAATGCATCACAAGTGCAGACTGTGAAACAGCTTCTATCACTTGGCCATCAGACTGTTGAACAGCACATCACTAGCCAGCTACCTGCCCGGTACTCAGCCCTGCACCTTGAGACGAATGCCCCATGTATATACAGTTACTGAATGCTAGTCACCTCCTATTCTGTTTATATACTGTTGTTTACTCAATGTGCATGTATATACTGTATTCTGGACATAGCTCATCCTCACTGTAATATATCTACTTTGGATTGTTATTTATTTCTTATTTTTTTGTATTCTACTGCACTGTTGGAGCTAGTAACTTAAGCATTCCGCTGCACCTGCTATAACACCTGCAAATATGCATACTCAACCAATAAACATTGATTTGATTTGAATACTGAAATATACCAAGCACAGATTCTACTATTGATACTACCTAAAAACAGACATGTACCAAGCATTAATTCTATTGAAATACTGATTCATACAAAGCATTGATTCTACTGAAAAAACATGTAATAATGGTAGACCATGGGTCTGGAATCTAACCATAGATGAAGATAAAATAGAGAAGTTGGTAGCCTATGTACTCCCTTATCACACAGACTGGCCTGTTGTTGGAGGTGGGTGACAGTTGTTCAAGCTATGGGGCAGCTCCTCGTACTGTGCAAGTAATGGTGAGTCACTTTCAAAGTGAAGGCCAATGCAACACAACACGAACTGGACTCAGGTCAATATGCCATGTTAAATCAACCGCACCTGCCAAGGCTGGTGAACTCTTATAAACAATGGATGACAACGTCGGGTCGGTCATAGGGTATACAGTTAAATGTGTAAAGAAAGACAGTGGCGCAATATATATCGCCAGAAATTTCAAATTACGCACGAGATACCGTTATGATCGCCACATCAACAACCAACGATTGAGGTGTTCGTCATTAGCCTACCTTCTTTTTGGTGTTGCAGTGGCAGCACACGGTCCACAGGTATTTAAGGGTCCTCCAAAGGAGAATGATGAAGAGACCCCCGAAAAACGTCACCATAGAGGAGGCGAGGAATGCCCACCACATGCGTTGGCCATTATTGTCGCAGGGCACGTCTGGCGAGAAGGGGATGATCACGTCCATCTTGGATATAGAGATCGAGGAGTCCTGATTTTTATTATGATATATATTTCTACTCATCATAGAGTTTCCGCTTCCATGGAGAACAGTGGCATCCGGCTCAGCTAGCATCTAGGAGCCTTGGAGAGCCTGTGCCAGCGTCCCCAGCCCCACTCACCAGCCATATTGCTTGAAACAAAAATACCCCCCTTTGCGTTCTTGATTATTGTCACCCGCACTTAACTGTTTATTGCAATCTAGTTCAGATTTCTGCTACAGTGGAAAACGCCGCACGCACAAACTGGCCCGAAATAGCGGGTCAGTGTCCATTCGCGAGAGGCATCTACATCCGCAGTAATGATGAACGTTGAGCGTTTTTCATTTTTGGGGGTTTTCCAAGTCTTTCAGGACAAATGCCATGGCAAAAATGGTCTCATCTAGCAGGCGTCGAGGCTGCCAATGTTTTAGATTATGATAGGCGCAGCGACATCAAACCAAGGCTGTTTTCTTCAACCAGCTTCTGTCCGGCCTCTCAAGCCTTCTTCCGTTCAGTGATTCCGTCGATTAACGGCGGACAATCGATTTCACTTGTCTAAACACCAATTTAATCGATAGCCTACATGGTTTTCGAATGGCTGAATATATTTCAAATCCCCAAACGGTTGCCACGATGAGAAAACAAAAACTACATAATCTAACGGCGTTTCCACTAAATTCAGCAAACAATGATAAGCGCTCGGGTAAATGTAGTCTTCCGCCACTGTTCCTCTGCTCCCGCAGATCCGCCAGCTGATTGCGCCTGTAAAATAAACTCGCTCCAGAGAACCCTGGAGAGATTAACAGGTAGGAGGGGCGGGGCGTAGCTCTAATAATAAAGATGGGCATAAAGAGCGCAGTAATACGGCTGAGCGCGGATGTTTATACGAAGTGCCAACCAGCCCCTTGTCTCAGTCAGTGCTTAGGCAACAGCCCACATTGCGCTCTTTCGGTGTAATGTAGTTGTGTTTAAAATGACGCATGTCTCTGAGCTGAATATGTGACTGTCGTGCTGCACTCTGCCACTGTTATATTTGAGCAGCAGCCCACTATAACTCTCCTACTGTGATGCAGCAGCAGCTTTGGCATGAAATGCCAAGGCTTCCATTTTAAGAACATTATTAGCTTGGCCACAGATGATTCCATCGAGCGCATGGAACACAGCAGTTGTCCCCATTTGTATTCTCAGAACTGAATCCGATAGGAATTCCCTTGCTACACAGCCACCGTCACACACTGGCACTATGATGATGTTCTCTTATTCTTTGCGATCTGTAAATTACATTGGCTTTTTTTCATCTGCATTTTAAGGAGTTTCCTTCAATCATTCACTGATAACAGGTGTTTCCAATGCCAAAGCCCTTATTCTTTCCCCAGTCAATTCGTATTTAGATTCTGAAGACAATTAGACACAGGATAAGACAGGAACCGGTGCATCAATAGCCTATGGAAGGACATGGCTGTGTCCCAGGACAAAATGTCACAGATGGCATGGGAACCCACAGCTGGGAGTGGGACTGGAACCAGTGATGTCAACATTCCAGGGCAAGTGCACTAGGCCTACCATGTGTCATAAAGGTCCAGACCTCTTGTCTTGTCAGAGATCGTAGTGTGCTACACTGTCTTAACACCTCCCTTATTATCTCTGTCCTTTGATGAATTTTCACCAGGTTCTTTAGTAACTACACTGTTAAACTGGTCTCAGATCATGGTTGATAAGACCAAGGACACGCATATCAAATATATCTCACTAAATCAACAGTTTCAGGGAGACGTGTAGCCTACTTGTTAAGGTGACAGCTAAGCCAACAGAATTACTATATCCATGCTATATTAATGGTTAACCACTTAATTAATTCATCCACTCGTTCACCCATCCATCGATCCACTCATTCATTGATCCCTCCATTCCATCTTTATTCATCCCTCCTCTCATTCATTCATTCTTTCATTCATTTGTTAATTCATTCATTCATACACTCCATGTTTTTCTTGGTGTGTGAGACCATGTTGGTCTTAGTTAGGGTGGGCGTTACTAGGACACAGGATCTCCTGGTCAGACCATTTATATTTACAATGTAAACATACATCCAGTTTAACTGAGGTGTAAAGAAGATATACTGTGGAGTCCGTGGGAGCTATATGCTGCTGATTTATAGTGTTAGGAAGATTATTCCCTCAACCGAAATAGCTGTCATAACCAAATCTGCAGTCTGAGGGATGGGCTGTGAAAGGCAAGCCTTTTGGCGCAATATAGCTTTAATGTATGTCTTTATAAGCAGTTTGATTTCATTCTAAATGGAGATGTCACAAATCAGTGTTAATGATCTTCTGTAGTGTATCGACATTAAGGTGGAAGATGTATAGGCCTGTACTAAGTAGTGTTAATGATCTTCTGTAGTGTATCGACATTAAGGTGGAAGATGTATAGGCCTGTACTAAGTAGTGTTAATGATCTTCTGTAGTGTAACGACATTAAGGTGGAAGATGTATAGGCCTGTACTAAGTAGTGTTAATGATCTTCTGTAGTGTAACGACATTAAGGTGGAAGATGTATAGGCCTGTACTAAGTAGTGTTAATGATCTTCTGTAGTGTAACGACATTAAGGTGGAAGATGTATAGGCCTGTACTAAGTAGTGTTAATGATCTTCTGTAGTGTAACGACATTAAGGTGGAAGATGTATAGGCCTGTACTAAGTAGTGTTAATGATCTTCTGTAGTGTATCGACATTAAGGTGGAAGATGTATAGGCCTGTACTAAGTAGTGTTAATGATCTTCTGTAGTGTAACGACATTAAGGTGGAAGATGTATAGGCCTGTACTAAGTAGCAACCCTTTCACTTTGCCACATCTTTACTGAACTCTGTATCTCTTCAAAGACATTGAATCTTTAAATCAAATCAAATTCCATATCAATTAATTAAATGTTACACTTTTTTTATTTTGATACATTGTTTTGTACTGTTATACTTGAAACGGGTCCAATATGTCTTGCCGAACTATACTAATCAGTATTAATGTTACAGATGTATACGTGGGTTTATTTAGTGCTTTAAATTATATACTGATGTTACACTCGATAGTAACCTATGAGAGGTTGTGAATGCGCAACCTCTGCTGTTCTCTCTCAGTATAGTACTGCATGGACACATGCTAGTTGTCCTCCTGCTGGACATTTAAAGAACTGCAAGACTAAGTCAATAAAGCGTCAACACATCATGAATCAGTATTCCAATAAGGCAAGGGGAACCCACTCTGATCAAAGCATTGTTGATTTGCTGGTATATGTTGACTTTTGTATTGCACCTGGATTTTATAATGGTCTGGTCTGTATTTATTTCACATTCTCTTATTTTGAAAGAAAAAATATTACAAATGTTGATGAAATTCACCTTATCGGAACAGTGACATATGCTGTAGTAGGTGTCCTCCTTACACGCTAAGGCAGGTTTCATAAATTTCTAAATAACAGATTTTGAAATACATGTAGATCAAAGAAATACAACGCTCCAAGCGGCACTCTGAAGGGCCTCTGGTGGGCTGAGGAGTGTGTGAGGACTTTGTTTGTGTATAGTCCCCATCAGAGACCTAGTTTGGCCCGACATGAGAGGAAGCAACCAGTTGTATGCAAATCAACCAAGCTTTGGTCAGTTTGGTATTTTATTAGGATCCCCATTAGCTGTTGCAAAAGCAGCAGCTACTCTTCCTGGGGTCCACACAAAACATAATACAGAATGACATAATACAGGACATCATTAGACAAGAACAGCTCAAGGACAGAACTACATACATTTTTAAAAAGGCACATGTAGCCTACATATCAATGCATACACACAAACTACCTAGGTCAAATAGGGGAGAGGCGTTGTGCTGCGAGGTGTTGCTTTATCTGTTTTTTTAAACCAGGTTTGCTGTTTATTTGAGCAATATGAGATGGATGTTCCATGCAATTAGGGCTCTATTTAATACTGTACGCTTTCTTGAATTTGTTCTGAATTTGGGGACTGTGAAAAGACCCCTGGTGACATGTCTGGTAGGATAAGTGTGTGTCCGAGCTGCGTGTAAGTAGACTATGCAAACAATTTTGGATTGTCAACACATTCATGTTTCTTATAAAAAAGAAGAAGTTATGCAGTCAGTCTCTCCTCAACTCTTAGCCAAGAGAGACTGGTATGCATAGTATTATATCAGCCCTCTGATTACAATTAAGAGCAAAACGTGCCGCTCTGTTCTGGGCCAACTGCAGCTTAACTAGGTCTTTCCTTGCAGCACTGGACCACACAACTGGACAATAATCAAGATTAGACTAAACTAGAGCCTGCAGGACTTGCTATGTGGAGTGTGGTGTCAAAAAAACGGTTCCAAGTAGCCAAAGGCCCATGTAAGCCATGTGTGGGTAAAGAGAACATCTACTACATAATATGGAACCATCCATATATAATGGATTCCAGTGTCACACTTTAAACCATTTTTATTGAGATCTATTATAGCTAGTGGGTAATATATCTACACAAATCATCTGTAGGCAATAAGATTCAACAGGATCCAATGCAGTGTCCATAACATATGATAAATGGTCTACTAATTATCAGACTACAGCCACTGTATGACTACAGGGCCCAGAGTTTTTCCTAGACAGGTCACGTGTTTAGGGAAAACTCCTGTCCATAAATGGTAAATTGTCCGTAGTGTGTTTATTAGTGGACAGGCCATAGGATCCTGGACTGATCATGTTCCAGGAAAGCATGTGTGTCACGGCTGGCCAGCTGTCGTAGCAAGGTGCCAGCTGAGGAGTCAGTTCCTGTAGGGCCCAGAGAGCTGAGGAAGGGTAAAGCCACCCAGCTTAGCCCTAGGACATATTAATTTGGGCATTTTGCAACAGAAAACAATAACAAGCTTTTCTTATTGGACAAGTTCAGCTGGTCCTTTCCTGTCTGTGTGTTGTCTTCCGTTTAGTGCCTAATGAATATGGCCCGATCCAGTGTGGACCGATGAAGAGATGAAGGGTTTAGCATCAGGCAGGTGATAATCCTACAGGCCATTTCAAAAGGGTGGGACTGGAAGTCATCAGTTACGTCCCCATGGGCTCTGGTCAAAAGTAGTGCACTATAAAGGGAATAGGGTGCCATTTTGGACACAACCATCATGATGGAAGACCTCAATCATGGGCTGCTGAAAACTTACCCGGATAGAAAGATGAAAATGCAAATATACATTACCTCTCACCATGGCAACGTGGTTGGAGGGAATGTTAAGCTGAGAAAGGCTGCGGCTTGGGCCAGGGCTGACAACAAAAATCACTGGCCGTAAGACGGGAGTTTCTCAAGTTAAGATGAGCAGTCAGCAGCTGTCTTGAAACTGACACCACAGAAGGCAGGCATAAGCAGCCTACCCTTTTCTAAAACAGGCAAGACAGGAGGGGACTTGTAGGACAAGGTGGTACAGAATAGATATCAGGAACTTTGTCATTTTTCCTCCTCAAAGTCATGTCTCAACCCTGTAGTTGTAAAACGTTACCCTACCTCCTTACCTCACCCATACATTTGTATGATATGTTACATCCCTGTTAGTGAGCATTTCTCCTTTAAGATAATCCATCCACCTGACAGGTGTGGCATATCAAGAAGCTGATTAAACAGCATGATCATTAAACATGTGCACCTTGACTCCAATATTTGTTCAGTATATTTTCTGGGGATGTGTCCTCAGGATCGGCTGTGCGTTCTCATCCAGCTGCCAGGCCATCCAGGTACTGAAGCTGTCCTTTTGGTAACTGGTTGGGTAATTTGTCAATGCAAAATGGACAATAAATATCTACTCTATTTCAAGAGGGTTGAAAAGTATTTAAGCAGAAAAAAGATTTTCCTGTGTATTATGTTTCCACACTATTAGGTTGGAATAATACTCTGAAATTGTGGAAATGATAACGCCCTTTTAGTGCAAGACCGCCTCCCTTCCCCACTCAGATCACTCCTGCAAAATTCTAGCTTGAGCAATTGCTCTTAGCTAAAACCATTTTGGTTTCTTTTTTAATTGAAAACAATCACAGTATGGTACATAACTGTTACCCAGAAAATATTTTATATTGAGATAAAAACAGCTGCATTGGACTTTTAAGTGGTCTCAATTCAAATATTTCCTAGCACTGAATGAAACAAGGTTGCTAACTAACTCATTCAAGGACAGGGAGAGCGTGAAAGAGACCAATAACTGGGGACTCAGACTTGCAGAGATCAAGTCAGGGAGATTTCCCCTGGTGGGTGTATCCTTCAAACAGTATGCATGATGGCAGTTTAGTTGTTAGCCAATATCAAAGCTTGCTTGTAAGAGCTGGGGTCTCCCAATTGGCTGTTGTGAAGTCACGTTGCTGAAATTTTTATAAACTTGAAATGTTCAACACTGGCAACTAGAGAGCTAGCAACCAAACGTTAAGTCACTGTGTGTCTCATGTCTTCTTCTATTGAAATTGACTGGTTGCTGATAGTCTTGCCATTGTTGCCAAGTGTGAGTCCCCACTAAAAAGAGTGACACGGAAGCCATGTCGTCGTGATACAGAAAAAGACTTTTATTCTCATGTTAATGTCTCAACATTTGATACAAATCATTCTTTTTAATAAAGAAAACCGCAAATCAGAACAGTACCTGGCAGCTAGTCGTTCCTCCTAAAAATACAACCATGTTACGTGGCATCCCTCTTCTAATTTTAAACAATCTCTATCTACTCAGAAAATGGGTTACATTATAATTGTACTTACTATGCCTAATCATATAGCCCAATAGTCAAACTTCAGGTCCGATTTCCATTTGAAAAACTGTGCAAGAAATCCCTTTTCAACGAGAATGCAACTAAGGACGAGCAATCTGTCAGTTGTTTTCTAATCAAGGTTATTAAAGAATAAAAAGGCCTTCAATGAAATGTAAGGAACTGACGTGATACATTTAAAATGTGAATTAGTTACAGTAAAAATTATAATATAGTACCTATTTATTTATAAAGTCTACTGGGAAACAGCTATTTGTTTTAAGGTCCACAGAATAACAAGTGCAAAACAGTAATAAAAAGATAAAACTGACGTACTGGATTTTGGCACAACATTAGGATACAGGAGAATGGGGTTCAAGGATGACAGAAGAATGAGGGACAATAGCAATATTTTTGTGCCTCATGGATAAAAAAAAATTAAGAAATTAAATAATGAAAAAAAATACTAACATTTCAACGGATTTCAGAAGAAAAAAACAAACATTTTCTTTAAGATTTTCCCCTGCACATTTGCACCATGGTGTCTTTCTGGTTTGTGAGTACATTTAAAAAGTGACTGACCAACAAACCACAAAACAAGACGAAAATAAAACCGTTAAAAAACATGCTAATACCTGCTAAGACATGACTTAACTGTTGAACTTCCCTAGGCCTGAGACCTAGTCAAAATACATATAATATAAGATTTCAGATGCATCTGCATACTGTACATACAGGTACTCAAGTGCCTGTGAGTTTGTATGTACACTCCTACACACATATATTTGTTATATTCTATAGCGTCTTTAAATATGTGACCAAGAGATAGCATGTGATAGAGACACAGTGGTCTGAGACACAGTGGTCTGTCTAGCCCTGGAGTGCATTCTGAGGTGGTCGCCCTCACAACCTTGCCATTGTCATATGCTCTGTACTGCCCCGCCACAAAACAAGCCCGAGCCTTGCAGATCTCTAGTGTTTATTTGCAGATCTTTAGTGTTAACACTTAACATTGTAAGTGGATCTATAGTGTTTACACTATGGTGTTTACAGATCTGAAGGTAACAGATAAACAACATGGTGATGGCTCCACCTAGCCTTCCAATGGGCAGTGGGGAGGTTCTACCTCCATATTGATTCTACTTATCCTGTTCGATTAGATCTGAATGGGTAAGGGCTGGGGGGTCTGTTTTTGGACCAGCCTAAGTCTCCGACAGAAGGCACTTCCGATAGGCCTGTAAACTGTCCACTCACATACAGTGACCATAGAAACATAACGAGTAGAACAGACACCATTTGCTACTGCCATGTCTGATTTTTATTGGCTTTTTCTTTGTTATAGAAACGCAATTGAATTGATTGATGCACATGTGGTGCACATAGAAGTTTGGTCTGAAGCAAGAAATTATTGATTTGACCGATCCAAAATCGACTTTTGGATTAAACATTTTTTTTACAGTTAAGACAAATGTCACTTGGAGAGCTTGATATCTGTTCTACAAGTTTCGTTTCTATGGCGTCAACTTCTAAACATCAAAATCCATGATTCAATCCAACCAACAAAGTCATTAGTTTATCAATAATATATCTCTCACTCGCACACACAAACTCATACACACACACACACACGCTCATACACACATTATTATTCCACATTATTAGTTGTCATTGAACGTGGTGTGTAAAACAGGTTGATGTCATTTGGTACACAGGTTTGTTTGGGGCTGATTCTGGGTCAGGGTTCTTTACTTCATCTGGGGGAGGGGTGTAATGCACATTCAAGCAGAACATTTAACACCAATACTCAAGATTCATTTTTTAACTGTAAACAGATGCATACAACGCAACATTACAAAAACACAACCATAAAACCCTTAAGGAAGACCGAATTAACTTTAACATCAACTGTCAGTGCTACCAACCTGCTCCAGAATACACATAATAATAAGAGGCTCTGGTTAAGGTACGAATAAACATCATAATACAACTATATAACAAAAATATCACTAGTTTACATGTGTAATAGCTCACTGTAGTGTACCTATTGGTAAAGTGTGGAAGGTTTTTTAGTGTTTGTTGTGAGTGGAGATGAGGCGCAGTGACGCAGGGTGCAGTGGTGGCCTCCACCCTCTAGGAGCAGCCAAGGGGAGTCCACAGGACCTTACTCTGTTCCTGATCAACTATTGTCATGATCTGAGTGCAAATGTAGGGAAGAGTGCCGCCCTGGACAATACCTGTAAAGATACAGCAGACAAACAGTTAACAAGGTAGAAAGATGACACACACATAAAAAGAAAGGCTGCACACTTAAGCTGTCTTCATCAGGGAAGATGCCACACAGCCACATACTGTACACCACACACACAGAGATGGGCATAGCCAAAGGCAAACACACAGACAACACAGTACAGTGCAATATGCCAACCTGTAAAGAATTTGCTATACTCCTGCTCTATCTTCTGTGCAACCTCAAACTGCTCCTTGGAATGTTTTTGAGAGACCTTGTCCCGCAGATACACTGGATCCTTCTGTTCCCTGAGGAGATGAAACCAGCGCAAAGTATTAGGACACAGGCTCGCTCCTAATACACAGACAAACCTCTTCTCCCAGAAGTTGGCAGAGTACAAAGAGGAAAGAAAGCCAGTTTAGAGTATTAAAACACAGCCTCTGGGTTGCTCTTGAATTGCAGTGTTTTTTTGGGTAATTAACACTTTAAAAATTATTTACTAAAGTGTTATGATGATTAATTTAGCTCACAATGTCATTCATTTAAATTGAGTAACACAAATGCCACTTTTTATTTAGATAAATTATCAATGGAATCTTCAAATGTGAGAATTACTAATAGGGTGTGATTAGCTAATAATGTTCTTTAATATAGACCCCTCCCCTGATAATAGTTTACCACTGGAGAATTCTCAAGGTCCTTGTATACAGTTGAAGTCGGAAGTTTACATACACTTAGGTTGGAGTCATTAAAACTCGTTTTTCAACCACTCCACAAATTTCTTGTTAACTTCTTAGGGAGCGGCAGCTGAGGTGTCTGTTTTGGAGAGTCTGGCGTGCCCAAAGTGCCCTACTGGATAGGAAACACACTGAAGTTTCTAAGAGTGTTAAAATATTGTCTGTGAGTATAACAGAACTGATATAGCAGGGAAAAACCCGAAGAATTTCTGTCCTGGAAAAAGTGTTTGAGACACATTGCCTCATTTTGAACCCCTCCCTATTGAAAACAGCTATATATGGGAGTAAGATTGCAGTACCTATTGCTTCCACTGGATGTCGACAGTCTAGACAGTGTTTGGTGATGTTCGGTTGCTCTGGATGGTAATAGAAGAAGAATCTCGAACTAGTCACCAGATGTAAACAGAAGAGGATGCGCGTTCACGGGCTCTCGCGCGCTGTGGTTTTTTCCTTTCCTATCGTCCAGTTTATAATCCGGTTGAAATATTATAGTAAATATACATAAAAGTATTCCTAAGGATACATTATCAATGATGTTTGATTGTTCTTGGACAAGTGTATAGGTATAGGTTGAACGCGTTCTCTTCACGGTTCAATGGGCTAGTGGATGCTGTATTTTATGAACATAACACGCCAACCAAACAGATTTATTGATATAACAAATGACACTTGGGAAGTCCTCAGCAGAAGGTCTTCAAAAGGTAAGGGATTTGTTTTGTGAAATAGGTTTTGTGTGAAGTGCGATGGTTTATGAATTTATGCTAATGGAAAAAAATGGAAGGTGCTATCCTCAAACAATCAAATGTTGTGCTTTCGCCAAAATTTTGAATTTGGCACCTTACATTTCACCGGGCTAGCGCCACACCACTCCCTAAGTCGTTAAACTATAGTTTTGGCAAGTCTGTTAGGACATCTACTTTGTGCATGACACAAGTAATTCTTCCAACAATTGTTTACAGATTATTTCACTTATAATTCACTGTATCACAATTCCAGTGGATCAGAAGTTTACATACACTAAGTTGACTGTGCCTTTAAACAGCTTGGAAAATTCCAGAAAATCTGTCATGGCTTTAGAAGCTTCTGATAGGCTTAATGACATCATTTGAGTCAATTGGAGGTGTACTTGTGGATGTACTTCAAGGCCAAACTCAGTGCCTCTAATTGACATCATGGGAAAATCAAAAGAAATCAGCAAAGACCTCAGAAAAAAAATGGTAGACCTCCACAAGTCTGGTTCATCCTTGGGAGCAATTTCCAAAAGCCTGAAGGTACCACGTTCATCTGTACAAACAATAGTACGCAAGTATAAACACCATGGGACCGTGCAGCCGTCATACCGCTCAGGAAGGAGATGTGTTCTGTCTCTTAGAGATGAACGTACTTTGGTGCGAAAAGTGCAAATCAATCCCAGAACAAAGGACCTTGTGAAGATGTTGGAGGAAACAGGTACAAAAGTCTCTATATCCACTGGAAAACGAGTCCTATATCGACATAACCTGAAAAGCCACACAGCAAGGAAGAAGCCACTGCTCAAAAAACGCCATAAAAAAGCCAGACTACGGTTTGCAACTGCACATGGGGACAAAGACCTTTTGGAGAAATTTCCTCTGGCCTGATGAAACAAAAATAGAACTGTTTGGCCATAATGACCGTCATTATGTTTGGAGGAAAAAGGGGGAGGCTTGCAAGTCGAAGAACACCATCCCAACCGTGAAGCACGGGGGTGGCAGCATCATGTTGTGGGGGTGCTTTGCTGCAGGAGGGACTGGTGCAATTCACAAAATAGATGGCATCATGAGGAAGGAAAATTAGGTGGATATATTGAAGAAACATCTCAAGACATCAGTCAGGAAGTTAAAGCTTGGTCACAAATGGGTCTTCCAAATAGACAATGACTCCAAGCATACTTCCAAAGTTGTGGCAAAATGGCTTAAGGACAACAAAGTCAAGGTATTGGCGTGGCCATCACAAAGCCCTGATCTCAATCCTATAGAAGATTTGTGGGCAGAACTGAAAAAGCGTGTGCGAGCAAGGAGGCCTACAAACCTGACTCAGTTACACCAGCTTTGTCATGAGGAATGGGCCAAAATTCACCCAACTTATTGTGGGAAGCTTGTGGAAGGCTACCCGAAACGTTTGACCCAAGTTAAACAATTTAAAGGCAATGCTACCAAATACTAATTGAGTGTATGTAAACTTCTGACCCACTGGGAATGTGATGAAATAAATCACTCTAATATTATTCTGACATTTCACATTCTTAAAATAAAGTGGTGATCCTAACTGACCTAAGACAGGGAATTTTTACTAGTATCAAATGTCAGGAATTGTGAAAAACTAAGTTTAAATGTATGTAAACTAGCAACTTCAACTGTATCTTTGTAATGATAAAACTTAGGGGCACATAATATATAGAGTATATGTAAAAATAAAATAATAAAAAAGTACCCCTATTTTCATAGCCTTTATTGATCTATACAATATATAAAATATTTTTATGTATTTTCTAAATAATAAATAGATCTCTCAAAATCCCCAAAACATGGCACTACAACTCAACTGGGACAAGCCAATCAGTGCTGAGTGATTAATGGTACCATGGTAGAGGAAATCTATCCAATCTTTTCATTACTGACCAGTCAAGAAGGAGAGTAAGTTATCAAAGAACACTGAGATACAGCCAGGAGTGTGTGTGTGTGTGTGTGTGTGTGTGTGTGTGTGTGTGTGTGGGTAGTCGAGAAGAAAAAAGAGCCGGGGATTATAACGCTATTATTATACTGTAGTTTTAAATAGTGCTAAACACCCTTACATCCCATTCATTTCTCCAATGAGTTACTGACCCATGGGAACATCGCAAGCACAAAAGCTTTCTGTGAACTCAACCACCAAGTAGAAATGGAGAAAACACACTAAAGATCACATTTAAAAGATCTAGAATGTTTTAACACTGAAGGTCTTTGAAGATGATGGGTTTGGCTGGCTACTTACTTTATCTGCTTGGAGTTTTTGTAGCGGATGAAGATGACGATTGGGTAAATGTGAACGCTGTGCAGCCTCTCGATAGCATGGGGCGCGATGTCTAGCAGACAGTGACAGTCCTGGGAGAGGAGGACATCTTAGTTCAGTTCTGTTTAAGGTACAACAAGCAACAACATGATCATACTACATTCAGAATGGATCAAATGAAAGAGACATCTCTTCCGGTACCACAGAACGTTGTTAATTGAGATAATCCAAAAACCCAAGGAATTCTTTTGAGGTGGCATAAAATCTGCTATTAATTGACCGTCTTTAAAATTCTACATTTATAAATTGACCCACCTTTCACAAATTCTGAAATATCAAAGGGGAACACTTCTATCTGACAAAAGAGAAGAGGATGTAACGAAGAAAGAATGTTTATCTAGGATCAGTTCCCCCAGTTCATATAATCTTATTCACCATTATATTGAAAGGTAAAACTTATCCTAAACCAGCCCTGACGCTGTACCTTATCTGTGATCTCCTTGATGGAGGCCACGGTGGTCACGTCAAAATGGCCGCTCCTGCGTTTATAGTCGATGAAGAGGCAGTCTTTGACGCCGCGCTCTATAGCCTGCTGGGATGCCTTCATCACCTCTGAGGAAACCACAGACAGACGTCAGAATCACAGAAAACCATTAACACCAGGGTCATATTCATTAGGAACCAAACAGCAGAAAACAGACTGAAACAGGTAGGGACTACGTCAACTTCTCCAATAAGAAATTCTGATTTCCATTGCAAATATGTCTACACACACTACCCCATAATGACAAAGTGAAATCATATTTATAGAAATGTTTTCACATTTATTGAAAATGGAATACAGAGAGCCCCCCGAATGGTGTAGTGGTCTAAGGCACTGCAACGCAAAGCTTGAGGCGTCACTACAGACCCCGATTAGATCCCAGGCTGTCACACAACCGGCCATGACCGGGAGTATCATAGGGCGGCGCACAATTGGCCCCGTCGAAGTGCCCATCCACTACAAGACCATGGTACAAAAAAGCTTTTCGTAAACTAACACTCGCACTTGAATTGACTTTGCTGATAGCTCCTTTGAGGAAAAATGTACTTAAATAGGACTAAGAAATGTGGTTTTCCCACCTAGCTATCTTAAGATGAATACACTAAGTCACTCTGGATAAGAACATCTGCTAAATGACTAAAATGTATGGAGTGCAAGCAAGACAATGTCTGTCAGAAATGGTACCCTATCCCCAGGGGCCGGTCAAAAGTAGTGCACTATATAGGGAATAGGGTGCCATTTGGAACACAATCTCTATGACTTAAAAAATCCGTCCTGAGTGAATTGCGCTCAGTCGGCAGGTTGTGGTAGGCCTATTTTATAGATACTTGTGTATGCTGTTGTAATGTATTAGTTTCATATTGTGGTACTGTTGTACTTTACTCACCCAGGACACATCTGCAGAACTTCCTGGGGGACTCCTTGACCAGCATGTCCTTGACGGGGTCTGAGAGAGGACCGAGGATCAGGACCGGCCTGGGAGACACACACTCTACCTTCTGGACCCGCTGGTAAGCCAGGCTCACACAATCTGAGAGGGAGTGAGACACACATAAATGCCCAATATCAAAATCAAATCAGTTGCACCTAGCCTCTAGGTAGTTACACACTCCAGCCCAATTCTCTATCCATGTAAAGGTGTGTGTCCCCTCACCCTCTAGGAATGGTATGGAGTCTGTGCTAATGGCGTCCAGAGCCACCAGTTCCTTGCCATCTTTGGAGCCACTGCGTTTGTGTTTGTGCTTCCTCCTGAAGAAGGATCGCCTGGCGGCGGCAGAGAGGCTCTTACTGTCCTTGTCGTCTTTCAGCTCTGTCATACTGTGTCTACGGTAGAACTCCTGGTCCATCCTGCACAGACACAGGCACACAGAGACAATATAATTACACAAGAGCCATGCCGTGTGTGTGTGTGTGTGTGTATGTATGTGTCTGCATGTCTGAGTGTCTCTCACATGTATTTGCTGGGTATCTGTCCTCTCTGGATCTGCTGTGCGTTCTCATCCAGCTGCCAGGCCATCCAGGTACCAAAGCTGCCCTTTGGTAGAGTATCATCCACATACAGGATGTCATCCTTCTTAAAACTCAGGTCCAGCTCTGCCTCCACTATCCGCTCATAAAGTGCTCTGGAGAGATGGAGGGAGAGGGTAAGGAGGGGTAGGAGGAAAGAGGGAGGGAGGGAGGAAGGAAGAAAGAGAGGGTTAGCGTGTGTGTGTGCGCATGCGTGTTCAGTGTGACAGTGTGTGCAACCCTGCACCCAGTATGGTTGGAGCCCCATAACTCTTTCGAAGTGTATCTGTGTGCATATTTAGTGCCGATAACATCACGACCCAGCCTGTATGACTAGTAACCTCGGCTGCCATGCAGAGACTCAGGCTGAGTCCCAAATGACACCCTATTCCTTATATAGTGCACTACCTTTGACCAGAGCCAAATGGGGCCTGGTTTATTAAAATAAACAAATGATACTGTATAGAGAAAAGGGTGCCATTTGAGAAACTCTCAGCTTCTACAGACTTCTAACAACAAACAGCTGCACTTACCAACACAGACTTCCCCATACTCCTCTTCATTCACAGCCTTTATTTACTGTATGGTCTGTCTCAGTCTGCCTTGAGCCTACATAGATGCAAAGTGACAGACATGTGCGCTCGCGCACACACTATCTACAACAGCATTTAGCCTGTGCCCAATGAAGAGAGTCTACTCGGTCTGTCTGCAGGTAAACCAACCCTGCTGTATGATAGATAGTATCTCTAGGGAGAGAGATGGTGGATGGTCCTACTGGATGTGGGACCTAAACGCTTTAGATGAAGAGATAAAGTGCATTTGGAAAGTGTTCGTTTTTCCCTTTAATCCCTATAATGGCAAAGAAAAAAAAGATTGACATTTTTGCAAATTTATTAAATTAAACTGAACTATATGATTTACATAAATATTCAGGCCCTTTACTCTGTACTTTGTTGAAGCACCTTTGGCAGCAATTTGGGGAGTTTCTCCTGCATTGTCTTGCCTGTGCTTAGGGTCATTGTCCTGTTAGAAGGTGAACCTTCGCCCCAGTCAATTGTCAAGTAAAGATACCTTAATAGAAAAGTCACCCAGTAAAATCCTACTTGAGTAATTGTTAAAATATACTGAAGTATCAAAGTAAAAGTACAAATAAAAAAAATCGATTCCTTCGACCTCATGGCTTGGTTTTTGCTCTGACATGCACTGTCAACTGTGGGCCCTTATATAGACAGGTGTGTGCCTTTCCAAATCATGTCCAATCAATTGAATTCACCACAGGTGGACTCCAATCAAGTTGTAGAAACATCAATTGAAACGGGATGCACCGGAGCTCAATTTCAAGTCTCATAGCAAAAGGTCTAAATACTTACGTAAAAAAGGTACAGATTTTTTGATTAATTACATTTTAAAAAATAAAATAAAAATGTTTTCGCTTTGTCATTATGGGGTATTATGTCAATTGAATCCATTTAAAATTCAGGCTGTAACGTAATATAATATGGAAAAGGGTCTGAATACTTTCAGAATGCACTATGTGCTCAGAAATTATTCACACCCCAAAAACTTTTTCCACATTTTGTTGTGTTAAAGCCTGAATTTTAAATGGATTAAATGGAGATTGTGGAACATTTATAGAAAAGTGTACAATATAAAAATTTAAATCTGAAATGTCTTGAGTCAATAAGCATTCAACCCCTTTGTTATGGCAAGCCTAAATTCAGGAGTCAAAATGTGCTTAACAATTCACATAAGCTGCATGTGTGCAATCAGTGTATAACATGATTTTTAAATGACAACCCTATCTCTGTACCCCACACATACATTTATTGGTAAGGTCCTCAGTCAAGCAGTGAATTTCAAGCACATTTCAAATTTGCAAATATGGGCACCTATTGGTAGATGTGTGTATATAAAAAATAATAGAATATTCCATTGAGCATGGTTAACTTATTAATTACACTTTGGATGGTGTATCAATACATCCAGTCACTTTAAAAATACAGGCGTCCTTCCTAACTCAGTTGTCGGAGAGGAAGGAAACCGCTCAGGGATTATAGTGGGGTCAGTGTTGATTTTAAAACAAGTTAGAGCTTAATGGCTGTGATAGGAGATAACTGAAGATGGCTCAACAACATTGCTGTTACGCCAAAATACTAACATAAATGACAGAGTGAAAAGAAGGAAACCTGTAAAACATAATATTTCAAAACATGCATCCTGTTTGCAATAAGGGACTAAAAATATTGCCTAAAAAATTGCTTAGAAATTAACTTTTTGTCCTGAATACAAAGCGTTATGTTTGGGGCAAATCCAACGCATCACATGGTACCACCACTCTTCATATTTTCAAGCATGGTGGTGGCTGCATCATGTGGGTATGTGTGTCATTGTCAAGGACTAGGGAGTTTTTTTAGGATAAATAGAAACTGAATAGATCGAAGCACATGCAAAATCCTAGAGGAAAACTTGGTTCAGTCACTGGGAGACAAATTCACCTTTCAGCAGGACAATAACCTAAAACACAAGGCCAAATATACACTGGAGTTGCTTACCAAGACTACATTGACTGATAATCACTGCCAAAGGTGATTCTGACATGTATTGACTCAGAATATTCATCTAATCAAGATACTGTATATTAGTGTTTTATTTTTCATCACAAAAGAACTTGAAAAATATAGTATTTTTTGTAGTTTGGTGACAAAAAAATAAAAATGTAATCCAAGATGTGGAAAATGGGGTGTGAATACTTTCTGAAGGCATAGAAGTGAAGGTGCAGTAGATCGCATAGAGGGAATCATGAACAACAGGCACTTTGGGGACAGGTTGTGTGTGAGTACCTGATATAGAAGCCGTCCCCCGGTGTGTCTTTGACAATGTTGAAGTCATCCTGTCGTTGTTGGACTTTGAGAGTGACCGTCTCGGCCGGCTTCAGCATCTCTACATACACCTCCTCCACTGTCTTGTTCTTCATGTTTACTGACCCATACTGAGAGAGAGAGAATTTGAATTTACAATCGCCTTTACTGGGTCAACACCATACATTACACAAACAAATGAAAACAAACATTCAAATTTCAACCGTAACAAATTACAACGAAAAGAGGGAGATAGAGTGTGAGCGTGCACAAGAGAGAGACAGAGAGAAGAGGAAAGGAGGAGGAGGTAAACCCCTTGGCTATATGAAGTGTCCGTCTATTGATTAGTTCTGGGGAAGAGGATGATGACAGAAGATGAGGAGAATTGCCAGGGGGATGAAAGGTGAAAGCTCTACTGCGTGTTCTGTCCTGATGAAAAAGCTCTAGGCCTGTTTGGAGAACAGAGATTATAGAGACAGGGGGAGGGAGCATGCCAGGAATGGGATAGTATGAGTTAGCTACCTTCGTCTCTCTGTATAGATAGATCGACCACAGTATGTCATGATAGAGAAAGAGGGGCAATCGATGAAGGAACAAAGACAGGCAGGAGGAATGGTAATAAGATAGATACTGCAGGGTGCAAAATGTTGACTTATAAAAAAGTTATTATACACTGTGTGTGTGTTAGGGACGTGCACGATTATTCGAAATATCCGAAAGGGAATAAAAAAAATAAATGTTTAGCCTAATTTAAACTGATTTTAACACTGAAAAGGCTATTTCTAAATTCAAATATCCATGTGACATTGTTACATACAAGGATATACCATGACATTTCAAATCTTGAATTTAATAAAACAAACTTTTCAATGTTGTTTTATGACGTGCACCTAAAAGTTAGGGTAATGAGAAGGAGTAGGCTATAACGAGAAACCAACAGGTAGGCTGTTTTATTTGAATGGGGTTGGGGAGAAAGTGCAGCATATGGCCTTAATTAGCATAGCTGGCTATAGCTGGGGAAAAACTATTTTATTGCCACTTCGATACCGAAGTTACTTTTTCGTAGCAGGTTAGGAGACTGAGGTTACAGTTAGGAAAAGGGTTTAGGGTTAGTGAAAATGCTAAAAAGTATGTAGCTAGCTAGATTCTATAGGCTACTCCAGTCAAGACAGGCACTGTTATAAAATGACATTGTGGCTGCTTCAAGTTAGCTAGTCTTGGCTGTAGCAAAATGTCCTTTGTGTCTCGCTCTCTCCCTCAGTCTGCTCGCTACACACGCCACCCCATATAACTTCCGCAGGCCGCTGAAGCAATTAGAGCCAGCCTCTCCCTCGTGCAGCAGTGCTCAGGTTAAAAACATGTATTTAAAAAAAAAAACTACATTATTTTGAATATCCGGATATACAACAAAAAATAAGTACTATTCGAATAGGGACAATTTTTCAAAACACCATCCCTAGTGTGTCTCAAATCAAATCTAAGCACATGCTGGTTTATGTATAACCTACCTCCAGTATGAGGTCCCCAGGCTGCAGCCCCTCTGTTCCCCTAGCAGGGCTGTCCTCCTCCAGACTCTCTACATAGACCCCGCGGAGGTTCCCTCCACACAGCCCCAGCCCCAGTTCTGCCCCCTGGGCTCTGCGCACAGTCACCACCCGTGGTTCACACACCTTACGACTACCCTCTGACGACATCCTGGAGGGGGAAGGAAGAAGAATGCTTTATTAATCCTTACGAAACAGAAATGTGTCTTCTGCTGTATCCAACCCCTGCAAAATAAACACACATTAGGTTAGAGAGGCTGGAGCAGTCAGAGGTGTGTTTGTTACCTGATGAAACTGTGAGGACTAGTTGTAGGGGTGGTCTGTTTAGAGGAGGGGGTGAGTGTTCCTTCATCTTGTTCACTCAGAGTGTCTATAGTAGAGTGGTTGTCAGGGGTGGTGGCTCCACTGCCCTGGGGAGTCGACTGGCTGCTCACTGGCTCCAGACGAGAACTACACACGCAAAGAGAGAAACAGAAACCTTAATACCTCAGTCAAACTGGGAGAGATTGGTGCCATCTATTTAAATGGGATATAGAGGTGCCAAATGATACCTGTATATTTATCCAAATGATTACTTTGGGATTTACATAATAAATGGCATAGTCGGAGGTCAACTTCACACCACCTTTGAACTATGAATGAGTAACATTTTGTCTTTGATTACCTTTCATTAAAAAATTTGACCTCTGGGAAGAAATGCCATTTTTTTAAATGTGGATTTTGAATGGTGTTACAGTTGGGTGTGTGTGTGACCTGGAGCGTGAGTGGTTTCCCAGCTGGTACATGTGGGGGTTGTACTGAGCCATGATGGTGATGGTGTCACACTGCTGACCAATTATCAGCCTGGCTTGCTGCTCTGTGGCATTACGCAAGTTAATACCATTATACTGGAGAAGGAGGAAGGGAGAGATGAAAAGGAGGAGAGAAAGGTAAGATGTTATTGAAAAAACCTCACTGAAAATAGCACTTCTCAATTGTCATTCTCAGGCATGAACAGCTGACTGTAGGTCACACTGGATAAGAAGAACTACTAAATGACAAAAATGCTAAATATTTTATTCCTTGAGGGGGGAATTGGCGCATGTGTAGTCTAGATGTGCAAGCGACTGCGCTGGCTGCAGTCTACATCGTCACATTTATAATTTCCTCCTGAGCTGAAACGGATGACCCTTAACCCTGGCAGGAATGAGCAACGAAACAGGAAAAGGGAAGTTACCTCGAGGAGCTGGTCGCCGTACTCCAGCCCGGCCTGGTGGGCGATGCTGCCTCCAGTTACCTTGGAGACGAAGATACCGCCATTCTCGCCACTGACGATAGAGATGCCCAGAGGCTCCGCCCCTTTGTGAACGATCACGTTACGAGGTTCCTCCAGGTACGGCCTGATGGGAGAGAGGGACGAGAAACTTTAGGGCTGCATCTCATCTCCCCTATGAGGGTATTGCCAAAAGTAGTGCACTACATAGGAATTAGGGTGCTATGAAACTCACATATTGATTTTCACAAGACAGAGACATATTACATATCACAGGAAGGACCAACCGATAGAAATAACAGAGACAGACTGTGTGCTACAAGAAGAAGACAAGCAAAAGATCCAAAGGTTGTGAGGTGGACAGAGTTATCTTCACATTCAGCCTGGTGACTAGCATTGGGCCCAAACACACACAGAATGCCATCCCATCTGCAAAAGGGCACGGACATTCAGTAGCATGCAGCCTCATTAAGAACTTTACACATTAAAAAAGTGGTCATGTCATTTCAACAAGTCCAACCATACAAACACAAAACTGTCAGTGACAATTGAGATGCAGCAGACGTCTATCTATCAAATCCGGTTCAAGAGGAATAGTTGAGATGTTTTCTGGATCTTTTCGTGAAACGCAGGCTAATGTAAACCTGGCATGCACTGACCTGTTCAACTGAGAAGTGGGATGTAGGCCTAGCTGCTGTTCAGGGGTGAGAAATACCACACAACACATGCTTTACATATTCCAAGTCTCTATGGGCTCTGCCTGGAAGCAACTCCTGGCTCCTAATCACAAGATGGGGGGCAAGGAGTTGTTTCTGAAGTAGGCCTGTGTCTACATCTTAATTTCAGTATTTCTATCCAACACTCAAACAGTAAGACCATCAGTCAGTCAGTCAACAAACCTGAGGCTCCTGAGAGAGGAGAACCTCGGCCTAGCAGCCAGAGGGATCCTCAGAAAAGACCTGTTACGGTGCAGAGACCTGGAGACATTTACACACGGTAGATGGAAGAGAAGAAACCAGGGAGGAGATGGACGAGAGAAAAACAGACAGGAAGTGGACAGGAAGGACAGACAGCAAAAGAAACCAGAGTGAAATGCAGAGGCCAAACAGGTCTGGTGTGAGAAGAAGAAAAAACTAAATATCACAAAAGGAAAATAGCCTGGTTCCTTCCCCCACATTACACACACTTTCACACTCATGTGCTGCTGCTACTCTGTTCTTTATTTTATTTATTATCTATCCTGATGACTAGTCACTTTACTCGGCCTTCATGTACATATCTACTTCAAATACCTGGTACCTCTGCACATTGATCTGGTACTGGTACTCCCTGTATGTATCTCCACTCGTGTATTTTATTTTGTTCCTCGCGTTACTATTTTATTTAAACTCTGCATAGTTGGGAAGGGCTCGTAAGCATGCATTTGACGGTAAAGTCTACACCAGCTGTATTCGGCGCATGTGACAAATACAATTTGATCATTCCACTGGCATGGTCAGAGGAGTTGGCTAAAGCACAAACAGATCTGGGACCAGGCTACAAGGAGAAATGACAGCAACACTCAACTGACTTTTATACTGCATATACCAAGAGCATGATAGCTGATATATAATCAACGTATCACACACTTCCTATGTGTACTCCTTTAGACCAGCGTTTCCTAAACCTCACCTGGAGTACCCTCAGCCTGCTCCACGTATTCAATCTGTTCTAGTACTAGTCCACCTGATTCAGCTGTGATTGAACCTTTATTTAACTAGGCAAGTCAGTTAAGAACAAATTCTTATTTACAATGACAGCCTACCCCGGCCAAACCCGGAAGACGCTGGGCCAATTCTGCGCCGCCCTATGGGACACCCAATCACAGCTGGCTGTATCACAACCAGACAACAAAGGGCTTGGTGATTATTTGACCAATGGAATCAGGATTGCTAGTAGTGGAAAAGAGCAAATAAATAAAACTGCTGGGGGTACTCCAGTCCACACACTGTTTTAGACCTTCCAGCCCTGTCTCACGTTTGTCGTCTTTCCCTTCCTACCGGTCTTTCCTCCGCTCTCCAATTGGCACAGGGCTGACGGAGACTCTGGGCAGGGTGGATATGGAGCTCTGTGATTGGCTGCTGGTGAAGGAGGAAGTCTCCAGGTTCAGAGGTGATTGGGGGGGAGTGATGAGGCTGGGGCTGCTGCACTCTGAATGTGACAGGGAGCCTGAGGGGGCAGGGAGAGAGGGTAAGAGACGTTAAATGAGATATTAAGACGACGAGATTGTACTTCATTAATTCCCAAGGGAAATTGTGTTTGTCATTATAACAACCATAGTAAAAACAATTAAAATACTCACAACAGTTAAAGCATGGTAGTAGAGCGAAAGCGAGAAAGGGAGAGAATTGGTCCATAGTTACAGTGTCATTTCTCAGACAGGTAACCAGGTTGTAAATACCCTGACACAACCATGTTAACCCCCAGCTTTAATGGCCAGGACAGAAAATCTATATGGTTAAAGTGTTTCCCTGTGTTTAGTGTTATGACTGTGGGGGTTCCAGCAGTAAATTACAAAACAGCACCTTTAAATGACCTGCTAACAGGGCTGTCACACCTCCTCAGAGAAAACACAAGAGTAGTCAGCTGTTTGATTTGGAATAATGTTTTTTAGTTGAGTGGAAAATCTGCATTCTAAAGTCCCCTCAGGTAACATTTGTCGAGAGGTACAGTGTTCAGGGAATAGGCATCTTAATACATGTTCATTCATCCATCCACTCATTTGTTAATTCATTAATTTGTCTATCCACCCACCCATCAATATTTTTGGTAACTAAATTGTTTGTTCAATTATGCATCCATCCATCCATCCATGCATGCATGCATGTACCTCTGTCAGAGCCCAGCATGGATCGAGGGTAGCGGGGAGTGGAGGGGATCTTTATCCTCTCGTTCCGGTACTGGACGTTACTGGAAGAATCTGATGCAATAGAGGAAAAGTCCATCAGTGTGTGTGTGGCGTATGTATAATATAAGTATTGTGTGCATGCATAATACTAGCGTGTGTATGTGGCGTGCGTGCGTGCATGGGTGACTGACCAAGGCCCAGGCGAGCACTGGAGGGTAGTGAGTTGGTACCATGTGAGGTGCGGCTGCTGCGTGACGAGGACTCGGAGTAGTCCGCTGCTGGACGCTTTTGGCTCAGGTCCAGGCTCAGACGCCCCTGGTGCTGTGGACTGACACACACACTCTCTTCCTACATAATTCATGGGTTGCACATAGCGTCACTAACGCCTTTTTATGGAAGTCTTCTTGAGGACTGGTGCACGACTGAACGTGCTACTCAATGCATTCTCAAACAGCACGACATCTCCAAAGGAGGCAACTAATTAGTAGGAGAACCTTTGGTCATCATTGTAATGTCGTCAGATTGACTTTAGATGTAGTATAACGTTAGCTAGCTAAGATTGAGGGGAGAGCACCGGATTTCAGCTAGCTAACATTAGCATTGCAAGGTAGTTTTAACTAACATATCTTACTAATGGCAACATTACCATAAAGGAAAATTGCCTTCATCATAATGATGACCAAGTTGTTTCCTACTAAATATTTGCCTACTTAAGCAAAGTAATATTTTCAAGCCAATAATTTAGACTAAACGATCATTTGCCCCCGTTAGGAATGACTGGGCTCCACTTGATTTTCGGGGTAGTTATTCTGTCTGGGGTAATTACCTGGGGTGTTGGTTGTTGTGCTGGTGTTGGCAGATCTGGGAGGAGACAGAGTGACAGTTGTTGGTGTGGACTCTGTGACTGCGGACTGTGTAGACTGGGTTCCTCATCACTGCGGTCACCGCTGGACACGGGGCCAGGCCACGATGGGCTGAGTCTGATAGAACGCACACACACACTGATTAGAGAACACAACAACCACAACACCGGTTAAATAGGAGCAACACACACTGGCTAGAGATGCTCCAGATAGAAACGTGTGTGGGTCCTCCTGAGTGGTCCAGCGGTCTAAGGCAGTGCATCACAGTGTTAGAGGCTTCACTACAGACCCTGGTTCGATCCCGGGCAGTGTCACAACCGGCCGTGATCAGGAGTCCCATAGGGCGGAGCACAATAGTCTCAGCATCATCCAGGTTAGGGGAGGGTTTGGCCGGGGGACTGTACTTGGCTCACCTCGCTTTCAGCAAATCTATTTGGCAGGCCGGGCAGATGCAGGCTGACCTTGGTCATCAGGTTAACGGTGTTTCCTCCAACACATTGGTGCGGCTGGTTTCTGGGTTAAGCGGGCGGGTGTTAAGAAGTGCGGTTTGGCGGGTCACATTTCTGAGGACACATGACTCGACCTTTGCCTCCCGAGCCCATTAGGGAGTTGCAGTGATGAGACAAGATCAAAATTGGAGAGAAAAAGGGGCTACATTATTATTATTTTTTTATTAAAAAGGAGGAAAGTGTGTGTGTTTGTGTGTGAGAGCGACTCACTTGCAGGCAGGGTACCGTTGTAGACGGTGGAGACGAAGCCCACACTGTGTCTGTGAGAGCGGTTGGGGGAGGAGCGAAGCATCTCTCTGGGCTCTGGAGAGTGATCGTCATTGGAGTAGCTCTGATGGTTGACAGATACAGAAATCAATGGGTTTAATGATGAGGAACAGAAAGAGTAGGAGAATAAGGAGAAGGACCCATTTCAGAGTGGGACCACAGTCACATGACCAGAAACAGAAAGAAGAGAAAGACGAGAAGTAGACTGAAGGAGCTGTTTAAGAGTGCTGGGACGAGACCACAGCCCCCGGACTCAGCACTTTGAGCCCTGGGCTGCTTATTGCCTGGAGCGCTGTACAGAGGCATCAATCACCATTGAGGAAGCCTGGTGGTGAGGCACACACAGACAGGGCTGTAAATACTGCCACAAAACGGCTGCCGTGTATCACTCTGGAGTACTGGCTGGGTGTGAGGCTACACAGTGCTAGTGTTTCTCTTTTTATATTAAGTGTTTTGAGACATAAGGTGCATCTCAATAGTCTTAAGTGGCATGCACTTCTTGTCTCCTCTCCTTGATCATAGGCTAGGTAGGTGAACACAACATATTAGAGGATGACTTCACCTGTTCAGTTCTTTAATGTTAATGCAATGGAGGGGAGAGGAGAAGCCACTTCAAACTATTGTGACCAACCTTAGTGAAAAGCACTATACATTAAACATCAAACTGACCTGGAAGGAGGGCAGAGTGATGGACTGGGGGGTCATCCTGCGTCGGAGAGCTGGTGCTGATTTAGGGCGGGGCCTCTTCACCTCAGGCTCCTCCCCCCTGGTGCGTCCGATGTCCTCATCACATGACTTCCTCGATGTCAGCACTTTCCCGTCCAGGAAGTAGTGGTTCCCGTTTCTGTCTCGTTCCTTCTCTCTTTCTCGTTCCCTCGCTCCCTCCCCATGGCCATCACCGGTAACCATGGAAACAGCCCCCCCCTTGCCGCCGTTCCCTTCGGAGGTGAGCGTGCAGTCGGAGGTGGAATTGCTCTGCTGTTTGTGTTTGAATTTGAAAGAATCGCTTCGGGTAGGCGGCGGAGGAGGAGTGGGTGTGGCCGTAGAGGAGGAGGAGAGAGACTCAGTCTTGGAGGGCTGCGGGGAGTGGGCCACCAGCTGACTGGGCAACAGGTACTCCATCTTGGAAGATGGGGGCGCCGTCTCAGGCCTTGGTTTGAAGGCGTCCGTGTCAAAGATGGACTTCCTCTGTTTGGGTGACTTAAAGATGGACAGCTGGGTCGGAGTCGTCGCTGTGGTCGTATCCACCGCGACAGACATCCCGCCAACGATCATCTTTGGCCAGGTGCCGCCGCTGTGTTTCTTCTCCAGGGTGGTCTCCACAGCGATGCAGTCGGGGGGGTTAGAGGGGTCATAGGTCATGGGGGGTGGAGGGGGCTTGGCGTAGGGGGACCCAGAGCAGCACTCCTGGAAGGCGCTGGGGCCGTAGCGGCCCGGGGGACCCAGACCGAGGTCAGAGGACGGCCGGAGGCTGGTGGCGTGGAGAGACCCCGTGGAGAAGGGCTTTCTGACGTCCCCGTACGGGCCCATCCCCTCCTCGGCCTCCCCACACTTCCTCCTCTCTCCTTGGACATTGACATTACCACCTCCCCCACTACCACCCGTGTCGGGGCAGAAGATGTCGGTCTGTGTGGAGCTGTTGTGTTTGAGGTTACGACTGTTCCTGGAGTGGACCTCGGAGAGACGGCTGTTGGACGATGACTCGCGCAGGCTGTCGAAGATGTTCTGGCCCGACGAACTGTGAGGGAAGAACTGGGAACATAAGAGGATAGAGGACCGAGGTAGAGGGGGTGTTAGGAATAGCACTAGACGAGTAAACACACACATTTCCTTTTTTCCTAAACTCTAAACTTTCCGCCAAAAATAGTTTTTACACTATCCAGGAATCTAGTCACTGCAGTGCAGTAGTATCTAACATGTTTGTTCTTGAGAAAGTCACCCGCTGTCCTAAAAAGAGTGCCCGCTATAGCATCAAATAAGGGTGTTGCAGTGTATGGCACTACATGGACTTCAGGAGAACTTGAGTCTAAATTAAGGCTGATTTGAGGCCAGTGAGCAGTGAAGTTTAGATTCACCTTCAAGTCAAAGCCCTATGTTAAAATAAGGCTGTTACGTAGCACCACATTGACTGGAGGAGAACTTTTCTTTAGTCTATTTTGAGGCTAGAGTGCATTGAAGGAGCTTAGTAGAGGAGCTAGTTTAGATTCACCTTCATGAGAGAGAGGCTGAGAGAGTCCCTGCAGTTCCTCAGCAGTGTCTCACACTCCGTCACAGACTTGTTGTCCAGAGCGATGCCGTTGATCTGGGGGGAACAGAGGACACATAAAAACTGTGTACACACACTATTCACTTCCCACACATCACTCTCAAACACACATACAGTTTTGCTAGGTGGTATTGCTTACAAGAGAGTGAGAATTCAACTAACCCTAACCCCAAATAGAGATCCCCTGCACCTGAAGAACAGTGCCAGAGATTTGAGTCTGCCTGCTGCTGCGGGATACTATTAGAAAATCTAGGCCAGTGGTTCTTCTTAGAACTATAACACCCCCACACTCCTTTCTCAATCCCCACATTTCCATGACAATAGGCCTGAGATGAATTATAAAATACTGCAGCGAGGAGAGGAGTGCAGGGAGAGGAAACAGGAAAGTAGATAATGTATTCAAGCCTGAGTCGTTAAAATAAAAGAAAAAATTGTCACATATACCAATAGGTGTAGTGAAATGTGTTGTTTTATGGGGTCAGCCTTGCTAATTAGGGTTAAGTGCCTTGCTCAAGGGCACGTTGGCAGATCTTTTCACCTTGTCGGCTCGGGTATTCGAACCAGCGACCTTTCGGTTACTGGCCCAACGCTCTAACAGCTAGGCCACACACCACCCCCCCCAAAAAAATAAGAGATCAGACTAGTGAACATTTAACACCTAAAATGAAACAGTTCTCTTTGAAGCATGTTATTCCATCTGGGAAGTCTAGTCTGAGTAATGAGCATTAAGAGTGCAGCTGTGACATATGCAAAATGGTGCACTGACTGCATATGTCGCTGTTGGTTCAGCGTGTCTTTCGCTTACTAACATAATTAAACATTACTGTATATGTGAAATATAACCTGCAACATTAAGTTATTAATGACTACAATGACATGGTATAAGATAATACCCAACCATGATTGACATCTGCAGGCATCTGGTCTAATGTCTGCTAATCACCAACATTTAGCTATCATGTCCCATATCAGCTAGCCAGGCTTCACTATTCAAGTTGAGGGTGTCAACAGGGGTGCGTCCGAACTGGCACCCCATTTCATATATTGTGTATTAGTTTCGACCTTGGCCGTACGGACTCTGGTCAAAAATAGTACTCAGTGTAGGGAATAGGGTGCAATTTGAGACAAGCCTTGGTCTGCCATTAAAAGGTGAGTGGGGAGATATCTAAGCCCAGTGGTTTTACTAAGCAGCAGAACTTCACAGTAAGGACCTGGGGGATTATGACTGCAGATTGAGTAGGTGGATCATGATTAGAGAGAAGGTCATTCTGCCAGGTAGAGTGATGACTGGCTAAGACCATTTCTGTCACCAAATCACTAGAGACCGAAATGGAACAGGGGTCAATTCAGGTGGAGGTGAAGGAAAAGGAGGAGGTAGAGGTTAGAAGAGAGGAGGAGTAGAAACAGGAGGAAGATAAGGAGGTGATGGAGGAAGAAGAAGAACAGCAATGAAGAGTTTGAGGAAAATGAGGAGGAGATGGAAGAAAATTAGAAGGAGAAACGGAGGTGGTAGAGGAGGACTCACAGCGAGAAGTCTGTCTCCAACAGTCAGAGATCCCTCCCTGGATGCAGGACTCCCCTGGACGAGGGCCGTCACAAACACACCACTCTCCAGACCTATACCACTGTCTGGAGTAGAGAGGAGAAAATAACATGTATTACACTTCAAACCCATAACACTGACATTAGAATACAAGTGAAGAACTATGAAAACTATGAAATAACACATATGGAATCATGTAGTAACCAAAAAAGCGTTAATAAAACCAAATATATTTGAGATTCTTCAAAGTACTACTCTTTGCCTTGATGACAGCTTTGCACACTCTTGGCATTCTCTCAACCAGTTTCATGAAGTAGTCACCTGGAATGCATTTTAATTAACAGGTGTGCCTTCTTAAAAGTTCATTTGGGGAATTTATATCCTTCTTAATGCGTTTGAGCCAATCAGTTGTGTTGTGACACGGTAGGGGGGTATACAGAAGATAGCCCTATTTGGTAAAAGACCAAGTCCATATTATGGCAAGAAGAGCTCAAATACGCAAAGAGAAATGACATTCCATCATTACTTTAAAACATGAAGGTCAGTCAATACGGAAAATGTTAAGAACTTTGAAAGTTTCTTCAAGTGGAGTCGCAAAAACCATCAAGCGTTATGATGAAACTGCCTCTAATTGGGACCGCCACAGGAATGGAAGACCCAGTTACTTCTAGTGCAGAGGATAAGTTCATTAGTTACCAGCCTCAGAAATTGACAATTAACTGCATCTCATGTCTTTGTGAGAATTCAAGGCACACTTAACCAGCATGGCTACCACAGCATTCTGCAGCGATACGCCGTCCGATCTGGTTTGGGCTTAGTGGGACTATCATTTGTTTTTCAACAAGACAATGACCCCAACACACCCCCAGGCTGTGTATGGGCTATTTTACCAAGAAGGAGAGTATTGGAGTGCTGCATCAGATGACCTGGCCTCACAATCCCCTAACCTCAACCAAATTGAGATGGTTTGGGATGAGGCGGAAAAGCAGCCAACAAGTGCTCAGCATATGTGGGAACTCCTTAAAGACTTAAAGAAAAGTATTCCTCATGAAGCTGGTTGAGAGAATGCCAAGAGTGTGCAAAGCTATCATCAAGACAAAGGGTGGCTACTTTGAAGAATCTCAAATATAAAATATATTTTGATATGTAACACTTTTTTGGTTACTAAATGATTCCACATGTGTTATTTCATAGTTTTGATGTCTTCATTATTATTCTACAATGTAGAAAATTAAAATTAAAGAAAACCCCTTGAATGAGTAGGTGTTCTAGAACTTTCAACCGGTAGTGTATGTATTATACTTCAGACCTATAACACAATCTGGAGTAGAGAGGAGAAAACAATATGTATTTCACGTCAGACCTATAACACTGTCTGGAGTAGAGAAGAGATATTATGAAAGGAATCTTATGAAAGACTATCTTGTGATAAGCAATGTGTTACATTAAAATACTGTACTAGAAGAAAACCAAATGCATACAAATGATATAATACAATCCACCACTGAATCAATCAATAAATCAATCACCCAATCAATCATTCAAGAACAGGGGTGTATTAGCCGAATTCCGTTGCAAACCGTTTTGTGACAGACCAAACCTTTTTGCAACAGAATCCGACTGATGAATACACTCCTGTTCTAGTTGATTTGTTGAATGATTGAGTGATTTACAGTTTACTCTAAGAACCAGATGGAGGCAAACAGAATGAAAGGGGATGGACCTATAAGAATTTGTCAAATAGAAACTTTTGTTTTATTTGCAAAACATTTTACATTAGGAGTAAACGGTTTCCTAATGAATACACATCAGGAGTGCCACAAAGTGTTACCTTTGTGTCCGATCAGGTTGATGTGTACAGGGGTGACCAGCCTTCCTCCCAGGGACTTCCTCCTACGAACCACCATGTTGATCAGCCCGCCTCTGTTAAGCACTGCCTTTACCACCTGCTTCCTGTCCTTGTTGGTCAGGTCCATGTCATTTATCTTCAGCAACCAATCGTTCACTCTGAAAAGTAGGAAGTAAAAATGTGTTAATGGGGATGATGAAGATGAAAGAACAGGAGTTCTTGAACTTGAACCTCAAGAAATGTAACAAATCATAGAGAATTACCTTAACCTTCCATCTGCAATACTTCCTTTGTCCACTCTTGTCACAAATATTCCACAATCTCCTGGTAAATACGGATCATTTACCCCCTCTGCTATGTCAAATCCAAGTGCCTTCAAATCCATGTCATCCTGCAGGAAAACAAAGTTATACATACTGGTTATCTACATACATATCAGTTCCAAGCCACATTATTCAGCTGGATTTTAACATTTGCTGGAAATGAATTAATCTGATCAATCAATCCATTCAATCGATCCATCAAAAGTCAAATAATCATTCAATCAAATCAATAAAAGTATTGTGTCTCCAGACTCACCCTGTCCTTCTCAAACTCCACAACCTCCGTCTCCCACTCCAGAGAGTCTGTGTCGATGGCTGAGTCATGGGAGCTGTGGGCCATAAGCTGACAAAACCTGGCCTCCTTGTCCAGCTGGCTCTCCATCTTCTCTCTGACCACAGGAAGTGATGTCACACAGGTCAGAGCGCATCACAACAGTGTGCAGGATATATCTACATGTCACTTAGTGCATGTACACTATCTGCTAAATGAGGAAACATGTGCCTTGTAGCATTTTCATAGTGTTTCTAAATGCTGTATAACATCTATAGGGCACCATAGACAGACCTGCCAACCCTGTCCAACTTTTAGAGTACCAGATGCACGCAGAAAATTGGAGATTCAACTTGCTGCACATAGCTGCTGCTCAGTCTGTTTCTCTCAGTCTCCTCACTCTCATGTCTGACATTGCTTTACTGACTGGCTGCAATAACAATGACTCGCTAAATTAGCTGCCAATTTTGTTATTGCATGGGACCTAGGCTTACTTCATGAGCATGTGTGCTTCGACAAACATTATGGATCACACCTAGTTCAGTCCTCTGAAAAGGTATTTATAAAACATAAAAGATTCATACTGATAAGTACAGAACATATATTTATTTTATATGTTTTAAGGAACTAGCACAGATAATTTGTATGTTTATTCCATTACATGTAGAATGGAGATAATAATCTAAAACGTTTTTCTTAGCATATGCCCCCAAGTTTAGTCTCTATAGTAGAGGAACTCTTGTCACCTCTCAAAACATGGCCAATCACGAGGGGCAGCTCACAAGTATTGTCTTTTTAGAGTTCCTGATCAACACTAAAAGCAAAATCCTTTTGAAAACATAAAAACAAAGAAATGATCGTGTCGACACAGACCGCAAACTGGTTACACAAAGCTTAAGTAGGCTTCCGCAAAGGGCATCTGAACGCTGTTCGCTAGAAGAGTCCGCTGTTTCAGCCCTTGTAAAAGGTGCCTATTGTATTTCTTTGCAGCTAATAGATCATATCAGATTTTCAAAATGTATCAAATCTCGTGCAAAGGCATTTTAGAAGCATTGCCTCTATAGCGAATACCAGACACTCATTCATTCTTCATCGCGCAGTCTTCTAAACTCCTGACTCCATTTAATGCCAAGATGTTTACATTCATACTTTTGTATTGCTTTTTGTGACGTGTATCATAATTACAGTCTATCAGGTTGCGTGATCCTCGTAATGTTAGGTGGAAAATACAACTAATGGGACGCAGAATTAAACGTATATCACACTCGGACAAATGCGACCAGTAATTTTTTGTATTTGCATTTAACTTCTTTCACGAGCAAATGCAAGTGAACTGCTGGCACTTTAGAGCCCACTGAATGTCCATCTCATGTTCACTAACATTAGCTTGAAACAATTAGTGTTTACCGTTCCACAACACACGGAGCGGAAAGGGGATTTGTCCATGTGTTTACGTACAGCTGACAGTCAGAGGGGCAGATACGGGGTAGCTACGTCGAATAATTATGTATTCATCTCCATGTCCCGGTGACAAATTCTGTACATGTCTGTGTGTTGCAGCTCGAGAATCAGGGTGTTAGATTTACTCAGTGGAGTTTTTTTTTTATTAAAATGTAAAAAAAATAAATCAGGCCCTCATTTCTGCGTACTTTGAACTGGGATCTCGTACCAGAGTACATGGACAGAGAATTGCATAGCTGGTACGCAAAATGCGTGCATGTTGGCAGGTCTGCATAGATATCTATAGGGCAAAGCAACCGTTCAAAGTGCTGCAAGGGAAGTGTTACCAAAGTCTAAAAAGTAGTAGCAATGTCATATTCTACAGTGTGTAAAGGAAAGGCTGAAGGAGAAATAGGCCTATGGTGGCTGACTGTCACTAAGATACATTATGTCCTTATGAGGCATGCCTAGAGGGGGTTGTTGACTTGAAAACCTAAATGTTACTCTTTTCTTTTTTTGTCAGCAGGAAAGGAGGATGAACTCTCAAAGTAAAGACAGAGAGAAAATAATATGGCAGTCACACACTGACCAGTAGAGGGAGCTTTTCACATCACTACAAGCGGGTTGAGAAAGTATAAAGTGTGTGGTGCGGTATGTGAGTGTTTCATTAATTAACCTCATAGACCAAGGCTATTCAACTATATTCTTACCAGCTTTGAAAAAGGTTATTTAGAGGAGGCCCGACATTTTCTGTCTGTGTGCTCTGGGACTCACTTGAGTTCCTTCAGTTCCCGTGACGAGTCATTCTTTTGCTTCCTCATGTCGTCAAGGTTACGCAGGGCGTCGGCCAGATCGCTGACCGCCCGGTCCCGCTCCCTACGCAGGTTGTCACACAGTGTCCTGAAGGGCAGGATATGACATCATCAAGCATCAGCAGTTTAGTCAGTTAATATTCATTGAGTCCTCGCTCCATGCCTCTTTCTCAAAACACATTGGGGAAGATCCAAGGTTCCTCCTTTCGGACCTTCTACTCCAATGCGTTTTCAGAAGGAGGCAAGGAGAGAAGATGCAAGGAATCAAGGAAAGAGGAATTAAGAAAGAGCCTACGCCACTATTCCCGATTTATCTCACCTTATGCTCTCTCTCTCTGCCACTATCTTGTCTCTCTCCTGGAAGGCCCAGTCACGTCGACACTTGGCCACCTCGGCCTCCTGCGTAGCCTCCTTCAGCTCCTGGGACATGGCCTCGTACTGCTTCCTCAACACATCAATCTCCTTGTTGGCCCGCTCTATGTCCAGGGTGGCAGAGTCTTGTTTCTGTCGAGCACACACAGACACACGCACAGACACACGGATACACGCTAGTCAGCCACTTTCAAAACATGAAACTTCAACAGATCAAAAAAAAAAAAACTTTCCACAAGTTCACAGGTTTCTCAAAAATCCTAGTTGTAGAATTCCCGGAATCAGAAGGGTTTTAGTAGCGAGGGAATCATTCAACTGGGATTTCTATCACAGATTTTAAGCATCCGACTCCTGTAGTGTAAAATCGTGGTAGGAGGGCCATCTAGTGGTCTGAACAGGGAAGTGTCAGGAGCAAAACCGGCAGCAGCAGAAACGGCAGCATTTGTCTAAGGCCCTAAATCCGCTTTAGGGTCATGCAACTGACATAATCCAGTGGTTGACAGCTTATGGAATCCTCTAAGCTCTTTATCATGTGTCTAACCTTTGGCTGGGAGCTGTCACCTTTTGACAGCCTCTGTCCCCTCCCTAATACAGTGGTATATCATACCTTTAAGGTGCATGTGTTGTTTTCAGGTGTGTTATTGTTACCTGTCTTGCCTGGTAGTATTCTCTCAGTAGCTGGTCTCTCTGTATGATGGCCTCTGTCCTCTCCTTGCGGGCCACGTCTCTCTCCTCCCGGACCGTCTCGATATCTTTACAGGCTTGGCTAAGCTCCTTTTGGGCCTCAGCCTTGTCCTTCACCTCGTGGCAGTACTTCTCCAACAGCTCGTTCCTCTCACAGATTGCCCTGTCCCGGTCCACCAACGACGAGTTCAGCTCCTAAAAACAAACAATCAAATCAGATTTAATGCCATAACACAATCACAAAATCCCTTGGTTGATCTGGCAGCAACAAATTTAGCTAATTGATCGAGCAGCTGTCAGAGCTTCACAGGCCAGCAATCTTTCAGACGAGGTGAGTTTGATTAATAAACTGATATTAATTGAAATATATTAATTGATTAACATGATTACCTGTCTGCGAGCCTCAATCTCCTCCCTGGCAATCACCCTCTAAGTGTTTAGACTGACTATTAATAAACTGATCGATAGATGTCTTAAATAATTAATGAACCTCTCGGACGAGGTGTTTGATTGACCTGTACCTGTCGGAGAGCCTCCATCTCCTCGCTGGCTACCATCCTTTCAGAGGAGGTGTTTTTGAGGCGGGCCTCTGCAGCCTCCAGCTCTGTCTGCAGCTTGTCCAGCTCCTTGATCACCTGTTACCCAGAATTTAATAAATCACTTCATTATTGCTAAGTTCTATTATTGTATTATCATAAAACGTTGGGATGAATTACTGCACAAAGATTAAGCCTAGTCCTGAAAAAAATTATAATAACATACTCAATGGAGATACTACATGGAAAGTAGCTTCTTAATCCAGGACTAGCCGTAATCTGTGTCTGGGAAACCATAATGTATTATATTTATCTCTCTGACCTGGTCCCTCTCACTCATGATGAGCCTGTACTCGTTGAACACAGAGTCCCTCTCCTCCTTGTACTTCTCACAGTCCTTTACTGCCTTCAGCTGGAAGTTCTTACAGCGTGTCACCTCCGACTGAAGCCGCTCCATCTCCCTCTGCAGCTCCTTGTTCTGGCCTGAGGACTTGTTCAACTCCTGTTGTACAGAGTCAAACCTGGGGATAGAGGAAGATGGTGAGGTGTGTAGTAGTGTATACGTGTGTGTGTGTATAACCATGTATCTTGGGTTGAGCATTGTGTGTGTGTGTGTGTGTGTGTGTGTAACCTCAGACGTAGAGCACTGTTGCTGGTAGTGTATATATTTATACATGTTTTGTTTCAGTCTGTGTTACCTCCTCATGGACGTAGAGCACTGTTGCTGGTAGTGTATAGCCGTGTCTCTTTGTCTCAGCAGCGTGTCCATCTGTTTCTGTAATCGGCGGTTCTCCTCCTCCACCTGCTCCAGCCTGCTCAGGTCCGTGTTGTGATTAGCTACCTTCTCGCTGTAGCGTTTGCTCAGCGAATCGTATTCCTTCCTCACCCCCTCCAGCTTGTCCATGGCTGTGTCATAGAGCTTGTTGAGAACCTCTGATGAACCGTTTTCTCTCATCACCTGGAGGAAGGACATAGTCATTCAGCTGATGCTTTTCTACGTTTATACATGCACATACAGTTAGCACACCTTCAGTTCCCATCTCGGTATGAATTGTGCTATACAAATAAAGGTTATTATGTACAGTTGACATATATTCAAAACCACAATTTTGGTGTTTCAAGCACCATGCTGAAACCACGATGAAGGAAGCTTGCTGTTGCTTTTCTTAATATATATATATTTTTTTCAGAGTGATAGTGTGTGGTTATTTACTGATTCTGAAGCATGTGGAAACCAAACCAAGCCACCGGAACCATAACCAAGGCAGAATGACATTGATTGATTTTACACCAAGTTAGTCAGCAGATGGCAACAGTGAGCAGCTGTAGTATATGGACTAGTCAAGACTATTAGGCTACATTTACACAGGAAGACCAACACTGATACTTCCCCAAATTACTGGCAAAGGATCTGACTGGTCAAAATACCGATAATTGGGCAAAAGATCAGAATTGTTCTGCCTGTGTAAATGGAGCCTTAGGTACTATGGTGTAACTAACTAGCCCTTAGGTTTAATTGTTGCTGGCCCTTCAATCACAAAATCACCATCAATAAAATGTAAATACCTCCCTGACGTTTTTGTGTGTTCAGTTGAATGTGTGGTGTATGTAAAGGCTTGCTGGAGTCTGTAGTGATTACTGTGGGAGCAGGTGTGACCCGAGGGCAGTATGCAGGAGATGGAGACCTAGTACTCTATACGGGTGAGTTTAAACACCTCTCCTGAACGTACAGATCTGTGAACACAGGAGGAGCAGTAGGAACAAAGGGAATGTGCCTACATGCCCTTTACATGAGCCAATGACCTTGTCCTCCAACACTGCCCTTTACAGAAGTACTCTGTATGCATCTCCCAGCTGTGTGTGTGCGCGCACACAGTGTTCTCCAGTGATGTGTGGGTTTCTGAAAGCACAGCAACCCAGTATAGGTCACAGCAACCTTTTGTGTGTGTGAGTGCTCGTGTACCTCTTGCTGCTGCCGCCTCATGTCGGCCACCTCCTTCTGGTCCTCACTGTGCAGCCTGCGGAGCTCCTCACAGCTCTGCTTCAGGTGGTTGTGTTCCCTGACCAGCTGAGTGTGGTCTCTCCTCAACACATCCAGCTCCTCTTTCAGCTGAGACTGATCTCCTAACACACGACTGTGGAGCATACTGGAGACAGAGGGAGAGGTCAAAACTGAGGAAGGGAAGATTACCAAGAGGTTACATTAGTTATACAGCAGATTGCAATTTCTAGGCTGTCTGCAAAAGGCAGGTTAAAGTGACAGTACAGGCGAACCTCTCTGCAGACCTGAATTGAGTTTATTCGATAAATACTGATTGCAATACATGTTCCTCCCTCCCCCCAGGGAACATATAAGTCAATGACAATGCACACAGAGGTTAGGAGGGAGATTAACACATTCTGTTTGATTGCTTTCCTGGACAGACAGCGACAGGGGCTTACATCCAATCACAGACAGGCCTGCTGGAGAGACTGGAGTGGAGCGATAATCCTCATCTCTCACCCTGTGTCTGTCTTACTGTGTACCAACACATGCGTGCATGTAAGCACGCACAAAAACACACCTTACATGAATGGATTTAATACCCCAGATTGTCCTTATAGAACTTTGCAAAGCTGTATATGTGTGGTACTCTTAAGAGTTTATGTTTACTCTAGTAAGTGTGTACAAAGGAAACCCCCCAGATTAAAAGCATGAGGGCTAGACTTATTGTAGGTTTAGTGCTGGGTTGGGTAGCCCTATAGAACATAACTTAATTCACAATTGACTATAAAATATATTGCTGTACAACTCCTTAATTCACATTAGGTAATCCCTACTCCACTTAAATGGAAACAGACCCATTAGCACATAAATGTTCTTTCAATTTGTAATTGCAGCACCAGGCACTTCTCCAGTCTGTAAATGAGTAAAACAATGATGCCATAAAACCTCTAATTATTCCCATCTAATTACAACAGTCTATTCAGAAACAGTTATTGGACTAACAGATTATTCCTGACATTAGGCTGGGCAGTGTACTCAAAGGACTACTAAACGTCCACCTTAACCCAGACAATTAATGTATTTTTTTAACCAACCAACCAGCCAACCAGCCAACCAATCGATTAACCCAACCAACCAAACCAATCAGTGTTGATGACGGTGTTACTCACTGGTAGAAGTCAGCCTCCTTAACAGCCTCCTCACACCTCTTCAAAGTCTTGGTGTGTTGGTTCTGTAGAGACTGCAGGTCTGCCATGGCCCGCATACACTGACTCTTCAGACGCTCGTAGTCGTGGCTGGCTTTGGAATTCGGCCTTTGGGGAAACAAAGACATGAGCTGAGTAAAGCATCACATCAACAACCTGAGACCTTGTCTACAAAGTAAGCCCAATGTCAGTTAACCCCCTAGTTGATGTTCTCACCCCGGCATAAATCGAATTACCATAACAAAAATAGCCCCACCCCCTAGATGTTCTTTTGCCTGGGCTGCGTCTCAATCCACCGCATCCGCCAATGGCGGCGTTTGGCATGTGCGGTGGAAGGTGGCCGAGCTACAGCGTTGTTTATCAGACCATCAAACATCTAAAAAATTTGTATTCCTCCAGAAAATGTCTGTAGCATCCGGTTTGCTCTACGACCCACACAAACATCACGGGACTCATCTGAAGTCGGTACAGCCGATCTGCCAACTTCTGTCTGCAGCGTCCAAACCAGAGTATGTGAGTGGAGCAGATCTGGAGCGGAGCGTGCCCAATTTGACTGGAGCGTGGAGCGAGATTCCCAAAGGCTGGAGCGTTTCCCTCCCGCCCCTTCCAATTTAACATTTGTAGTTTACTTGTGTGCTGCTATAGCCACTTGCTTTAGCTACTGTCATGAAGTTCGACAAATATTTTCATAAAGAAAAAAATCAAGGTGACTTACAAAGATGAGGACCAAGAGCAAGAGAGGGAATGCGGTGATGTAGTGTCCACAACTAAAGAATCATTGTGGAATCTGAAAAAAGACACGTATCCCAAAAGCATGATGGTGTACTTACTATGTGCACATGCTAAAAGAAAGGACCGAGGTGGGTAGATAGCTAAGTCTGTCATTGCAGCAAAGTATTTATAAACTAAAAATCAGATCTCTTAAATGTTTTGTTCATTTTTGTTCTATTATCTATACAATAGGCCATAATCTATTTTGGCCCAGTAGGCCTGGCACATTCCGACGTTCAAGGAACTTTCTGTTTTGATTGGGTTATTTTACCTAAAAACCTTTAGGCCTACCTATAGAAGAATAAAACAACTAGTCTGCATCTCTGCCCAGCCTGGCAAGAGTGGCCAAAAGGGTGTTTTAGCATCCCCAGTGGCTCTGCAAGTGTGGAGAGGATATTCTCTGCTGCTGGCCGGCTCTCCAGGCACCATCGCATGAGCCTGAGGCCACAGACTGGCCAAACTCAAAATGAATTCAAAAAGGCACCAAGTCATTTTTAGTTTATTTGTATTTAATTCTAAGTCACAGGCTATATGCGCAATTTATAGACTACAATGATTTAATACAACAAAATATTGTTTAAATGCTGAGCGCTTTATGTCCCTACCTGCCTATTGTGTCAATCACAAATGCATCACAATGTATTTATTTGTAGGCTCCAGGCTTGAAATAATAAAGCTTAAATAATTATTTTTTGTTCCTTCTTAGGCAGCCTGTCTGGCTCCTCACCTATTTAGTGTTTATATGCTGTTTAATATGACATGTAGGTTGTTTGAAATTGTTTGCTTCTTACATTCACCTTTTCATGTCAAATACTTTTCATTCAAATCCATATGGTTTGGTTTCAATATTTCTAAACCAAATGTTAGGTCCTGTGAGCACGGAGCATTTTATATTTTTTGTAAAGACAAATAACGGCACAGTACAACAGGGGTGTTGCAGCAGACAACCACACCGGGTTCCACTCATATCAGCTAAAAACAAGAGAAATGGCTGCGGTGGGCACATGATCACCAACACTGGACAATTGAGGAGTGGAAAAACATCCCCTCTCCAAGGAGAGTGATTGATTGCTGCATCAGATGACCTGGCCTCCACAACCACCCGACTTCAACCAAATTGAGATGGTTTGGGATGAGTTGGACTGCAGAGTGAAAGAAAAGCAGCCAACACGTGCTCAGCATATATGGGTACTCCTTCAAGACAACAGGAAAAGCATTCCTCATGAATCTGGTTGGCATTCTCTGGAGAATGACAAGTGTGCAAAGCTGTCATCAAGGCAAAGGGTGGCTACTTTGAAAAATATCAAATATATTTTGATTTGTTTAACTTCTTTGGAAGCAGCGCCTTGAGGTGACGGTTTTGGAGAGCCTGGCGTGCCCAAAGTAAAATGCCTCCCATTCAGGCCCAGAAAATAGGATATGCACATATTTAGTACCATTGGATAGGAAACACTGAATTTTCTAAAAGTGTTAACATTTTGTCTGTGAGTATAACAGAACGGATATGGCAGGCGAAACCCCGAGGAATTTCTGTCCTGAAAAATGAAATTGCCCATATAAGGGCATATGAATGCAGTACCTATTGCTTCCTCTGGATGTCAACAGTCTCGAGACAGTGTTCCGATTTTTTTGGGATGCTATTAGAGCAGAGAAGAAGAGAAATCAGGAAGTGTCCCCTTGGAAGTCAACAGAAGAGAACGTCCTGAGAGCATCCTGTTGGGCTGTATCACCGCCTGGTACGGCAACTGCACCACCCTCAACCGCAGGGCTTTCCAGAGAGTTGTGCGGTCTAAACAACACACCTACAGCACCCGATGTCACAGGAAGGCCAAAAGGATCTAGGACAGCAACCACCCGAGCCACTGCCTGTTCACCCCACTATCATCCAGAAGGCAAGGTCAGTACAGGTGCATCAAAGCTGGGACCGAGAGACTGGAAAAACAGCTTCCATCTCAAGGCCATCAGACTGTTAAATAGCCATCACTAACTCAGAGGCTGCTGCCTACATAGAAACTCACTAGTCACTTTAAACAATGCCACTTTAATAATGTTTACATATCTTACATTACTCATCTCATATGTATATATGCCTCTCAGCCATCTCTCATCCATATATTTATATGGATATATTCTTATTCCATCCTTTAGATTTGTGTGTATTAGGTAGTTGTTGGGGAATTGTTAGGTTACTTGTTAGATTTTACTGCACTGTTGGAACTAGAAACACAAGCATTTCGCTACACTTGCATTAACATCCGCTAGCCATGCGTATGTGACCAATAAAATTTGATATGATTTATAAAAGTGTGTGTAAACATGACCAATCATAAACCTACAGATCGCTGACCTCAAAATAATGACCCATACAGACAGCAATTAAACATATGTTGCAGTCAGTCTATCATAGCAGAGCGTGTGATGTAGTTCAGGTGCTTAAGGATAACACAACAGCGGCTGAATATAATTTTCTACTCTGCTGTAGGCTACCTTAACTTTTATGATTAGCTGGAATGTATTCACTGTCTAAATCTAGTATTTTGACTACTTGTTGCATGGAGACATTGGTGTAGAGTACAGTATCAAGACGATCTACTCTACTTATGTCTAGATGTTGTATTTGACTACTTAACGCATGAATACATTGATGTACAGAATAAAGATATTCCACTCTGCTCTGCCCTCTCCTCAGTTGTGGTAAGTGGGTTGTCTGTACCTGCAGTCGTCGAAGGTAGTGCCGGGCGATGCCAGGGCCAGACGCTTGCGGAGCTCGTCCCTCTCACGGGTCACCTGACGCAACTGGAACAGGATGGTGTCCAGGTTGTCACCGGCTGGCCGGTTGTCGTTGACAGCCGGGGGCGGTGACGAGGCTGAGCCGTTACCGGGGGGTGAACCTGCAACAGTGAGTATGTCACCAGAATACACGGGACAGGAAGGAGAGGAAGACGCTTACGTCACAATATAAAACACACAAGGGTATATCCATTTATAAGCTCAGTCCTTTGTATTAGAGGTGATTCTAACTGGACATGATGCTTGATCTGGTTCTCCTGTGTCTCATTCTGGGGAATAGAGTTCTACTACAGGTGCAGGCCTGCCACAGCTGACATTTGACTTGAGTTACAAACGTTTGCTACTTAAACAAGAATCTGACCTTTGAAAGAATATTTAGTTGACAGTGTATTATTCAGGTTGAGGTTAGGCACACAACTCCCAAGTTAGGACTTTAGCTGACAAACAGGAAAGAGTAACCTCACTTGACTCATGCAACTTAGTATTCAATAGAAGTTGACACAATGTTGGGTTTAAGTGTAATATTTCTGAAAAACACAGTTTCCATCACCAGTAGACTGGGACAATAAATGATGATTGAATGCATCACAGAAAACAATGGAATATGACAAAAACTGTAGAGCATTACAATGCTCTTTGCTCACATAAGGTCTAAAGTGGTTTAGGCCTTGTCCTAGACATTCTTAACAAATTCACTACCAAAAAGGTACTGCTTTAGAACAGCGGTTGTCTGATATGAAATTCCTCTCATCTTTTCCATGACAATCTTTTCTACATTTCCCAAGATACCCTCAGATTCACATGGAAACAATACTGGTAATCTCAGACAGGGAAATGACAAGCAGTATATTGGAGATATACAGATTTAATAAAACATATTCCTGGTACTTTCTGGCTGTCTGGCTGGGTAATGCAGTCTCTCTAGGGCACTTTCATAGTAGTGGATTAACCAATGCATGTGTGCAGTCATTCAACAAGAGTAACAAAGGTCCTTGTAAGTAATTGAGTAGAAGATGAATATTCAAATCAAATTTTATTTCTCACATGCGTGTAGACCTTAACGTGAAATGCTTACATTCTTTTGAAATTAATAATTTCCTTCTAGCCATGTTCCCTTAGCCACGGTTGTAAAATATCTTCCATGCTCGGGGCTGTGTCCCAATTCTTCAAAAACAGCTACCTTTCTTTGTGTCTCTTCCTTGCGACCACATATGTGAAATTATTGGATCTCCCCCTTTCACTGCAAATCTCCCTTCTCCTCCCCACTCTTCCAAGAACAGAAACAGAAGGAGCGGTCCTGTCAGGGAGGCCGACAGACAGGCAGCAGACCCCCCTCTCTCTTTTACCTCCCTCCCTCTTTCCTAGAACAGAAACAGAAGGAGCTGGCCTGGCCAACAGACAGGCCGACAGGCAGGCAGAGTCAGCGCCAGGGAGGAACTCAGAGGATCCTTGGCACCAGGTTGGGCCCTTAAGGGTTTATGTAACAGCCAGTGACGCGCTGAGTCATTTGGACCACTGTCAAGCTCTGGTAGCAAGAGTGAGTAAGTGAGTGTGCATGTTAAGGAGGTAACATGGTGAACTAAACTCATGGATGAGAGAAAGGAGAGAGATTGGCCAGGTGGGCTGCCGTAGGGGGCATTGGCAAGCACTAATGCGTCTTTAGTGAAAGATGTCTTATTGAACTAGTGGGGTTATTCAGGTATAAACAAAGCTGCACTGAGAGGTGTTGAGACTACCGAAACCATGACTTGGATTACACACACACACGTCTTGGCCTCATACTTACCGACACTGCTTAGGGAACTGCTACTCTCAGAGTCTGAGGGCATGGTGGAGAGAACACTGTATGTAGAGCCTGTAGAGCAAGTGATATGGGGAAGAAGAGACGACATCAGTAATGAGTCAAAAATGTAATCCTGAAATCATGCGCTTTTCCTTGAAGTCCTTCTTGAAACAATTGGTTTGCCAATCGATGATGAATTAATAGTGTAACGTGAGATTCATAAACACAACACAAATCTGCATGATATATAAAGAAAAATACACTACATACACAAAATTATGTGGATTAGTGAAATTATTGGATTCAGCCATTTCAGCCTCACATGTTGCTGACAGGTATATAAAATTGAGGACACCTCCATGCAATTTCCATAGACAAACATTGGCAGTAGAATGGCCCGAACTGAAGAGCTAAGTGACATCCAACGTGGCACCCTCAATGGATGCCACCTTTCCAACAAGTCAGTTTGTCAAGTTTCTGCCCTGCTAGAGCTGCCCCGGTCAACTGTAAGAGCAGAACGGGGACACCGAGTGCTGGCCTGCACAGGAGCCCTGACCTCAACCACATTGAACACCTTTGGGATGAATTGGAACGCTGACTGGGTGCCAGGCCTAATCGGCCAACATCAGTCCCAGACTTCACTAATGCGCTTGTAGCTGAACCGAAGTCCCCGCAGCAATGTTCCAACATCTAGTGGAAAGCCTTCCCGAAGATTGGAGGCTCTTATAGGAGCAAAGGGGGCAACTCCATATTAATGCCCATGATTTTGGAATGATAGTCGACAAGCACGTGTCCACATACTTTTGGTCATGCAGTATACATATAATTCCTCTTTATTCATGTCCCCTCTCCATGCAGCTAGTACATTGCTTTGATGCATCTTCCCCGTGTGTCCCTGCTAGTCAAGCAGAGTGTAACGTGGTTAGAATGTGATTTTCTACTTTCTAAGTCAAGCAGCACATGGAGACAGCACTCAGGACAATGATGCCCTATTTGCATAGTGCTGCACACTGCTAAGCCCAGGGATATTCCATGTAGAGGAAGGGGGTGGGCTATAGTATATGTCATTCTGCAGCACATCAGAGCTCTAGCTGCAATAGCAAATGGACTGCCTTTTCTAAAGGGCCATGTAAACATATCATGGGTATAACCCTTTGTGGAGTTGTAGAGAGTTCTTAGAATGTCGTCATTTTCAGTGTTCCACTCTGGGATTTTTGCAGTTCAGTAAATATTGAATTAGCAGGCATTGGTGGTGTCGTCTATAAGAATAAAGTTAAAGGTTTTGCCTTTTGCCAGCATATATAGACATAACGTTTAGTGCTCTTAGAGTGCTAAGAAGCCAAACAGATATACAATAGCTGGTTCTAAATAGGATGGTTCTCCGTCACATTTCAAGCAGCTATAAGACTACAATTAGTGTGTCCTCTAAAACCCAGTCATGACGCACACCAAGGGGAGAGATAACGTCAAGAGGTCATCGATCAAATCCCACTATCCCAGATGTCCATCAGTGTCCTTCCCACCCTGCTGTGTCAGCTAAAGTCCTTACAACACCAACCCTGCAGCTCAGACAAGGCCAAGCCTCATTAGCTAGAATCTCTCCCTCACTGAGACTCAGTGTGTGTGTGTGTGTGTGTGTGTGTGTGTGTGTGTGTGTGTGTATATATATATATATATATATATAGCACGAGTGAGAAAGAGAGAGAAAAGAGAAGAAATAAAAATGGGGGTTGAAGAGAAGAGACTGGCTTTTAATCTGTTCTGACACTCCCTGAAGCTCTGTGCTCACTGCTCTCTCTGCTGCTGCTCTCCACTGTGGAACACATTCAGAGCAGCTTGACATGAGAACCACGCAGAGCCTACCACACCTCTGCTGCACACTGAAGCCAGGCGGGTGGCTCTTACACTCATTTTCCCAGATTATATTTAAAAGTAGTGGGCTACAACTTTCTAAACTTGTGTCAGATATTGAAAACTAGTGTGAAGTGAACATATATTTTATTTTGTATTTTTTTTACACGAGAACTCTTGCTCCTCAGTTGGCAGATAATCTATCCTCTTCAAATCATATCAAATGTTATTGGTCACATACACATGGTTAGCAGATGTTAATGCGAGTGTAGCGAAATGTGCTTCTAGTTCCGACCGTGCAGTAATATCTAAACAACATGGCAGTCTGAGGCTATTTGCCAGAAATATATATTTCTTTACCAATACAAGAAATCAAAGTTCATTATGGGGCTAGGGATTAAACAGGGCTGGGAGATGTGTGATTTGAAAAAGCCAGCCCCAGGACACCAAAATAGAGATTCTCAGTTATTTGTCCCCTCTGGGACCAGCATGTCATGCCACATTGCTTAGACCAAAATCACTTTTATGTAATAATCATCACTGCTCACTACAGATTTAATTTGTCCAAAACGCTAGCGGCTGGCCTCTCCTATGCTGCTCCCACCACAAAAGATATAGTATGGTATAACATACAATATAGACATTGAGAAAGAGCATAGAAATGAACGAAATTCAGAATTCTGTGAGTAGTGGCAACAGTCTACACTAAGTCTCTTTTAGCAGGTCAATGATGCAGAATAGATATTGAATGGCAGTAGGCCATCTGGTGGTGGAGGGGTCAGCAGCAATAGACCTCTCCAACAGGCCTTTTATCATCAATAGCAATTAGACCTTAGCCTCTTTCAGCCGGGCCGTTCATTTGTAAACAAGCTGACAGCATCAATAAATAGTACATGAATTAGAGCTGCAAAAGATCTAGTGGTCGGCACTTAGGCTGCAGACAGTCCAATTCTCTGCCCTTCTATCCTGAAGTGTGCACGCGACATGAAGGGAGTGAGTAATTGGACACTTTAGGAAGAAGTGTGGGGAATCAGAATGCAACCCGAAGTGTGCACACGTTCACCAAAATCCAATGCTTTTAAATCACTGGAGGGTGAGTGAGCAAAGCACACTTTAGGAAGAATTCTGAACACGACCTTGGAGAATACACCTTATGCCAGTCAGTCAGTCAGTGTCAATCCTTGAGCGATACAATGTGACATCCAGGTCCCATTCCCACAGATAAGGGATGTGACAAATGGAAAATGTAGCTTAATGTCAACAGCATTTATTTTATCGATTTTCCGTTTAAACAAGAAAAATACCTTCTGAGTGGCGCAACGGTCTTAGGCACTGCATCGCAGTGTTGCAGCGTATATACAGCCTGGGGTTCAATCCCAGGCTGTGACATTACCAGCTGTGACCGGGAGTCCCATAGGGAGGCGCACAATTGGGACAGCGTCGTCCAGGTTAGGGTAGGGTTTACTTAGCTCATCGCGCTCTAGCGACTTCTTGTGGCGGGGTGAGTGCCTGCAGTCTGACTTTGGTCGTCAGTTGAACGGTGATTCCTTCGACAACCCGGAAGGCAGCTGCACCAATGTAAGCTGGCGGGTGTTAAAAAGCGCGTCTTGGTGGATCATGTGTCAGAGGATGAGACAAGATCGTAATCACGAAATTGGGGAGAAAAAGGGGGGAACAAATAAATGTTATATCTACCACAGTCCCATAGCCTTGAAAGCGCATCAGCTACGGCATGTTTGTTTGTCTTTAAGGGTACACTACAACTTTTTAAATTCCGACAAAACCTTCTCGAAATGGGCATTTTACTTGTCTGTAAAGGAATGCTGCTTCCGAAGCGGGACTGACCATCACTAGGCGACCAGAACTGTCAATCAAATAATCTCAAGCTGCCTGTGCCCAGACAACCCTCTCCTAAAAAAGTACTTTAAAGTTTGTTAAATACTGGTGACTTACCAAGACATTTATTAGAAAGAAAACATCGTCCACTAAGAATCAAATTAAGATTCTGTATTTTTGGAACGGAGGAAACTGATTAGTTGCAGAGAACACAAACATCTTTGCATCTTTTCATAGCGAGATAGCAAGGGACGGCGAGAGAGGGGAGGGGCACAGTATAGGCATGTCGGCCACCACACACACTAGGCCCATCTATCGCAATCAAAAGCTGTAAAGCAGGGCCTATCATCAATGAATAGGCTAGAATATTCTACACGCAACAGACTGAAGACTGAACACACACACACTCGCATCATTTTTCCCATTAGGAATTTTTCTTAAAATGTTAAGGATCCCAATTTCGTTTAAACGTTCACAGCCTTACTACAGATCTATCCTGACAGTCTCGAAGTTTACGACAGTCTCAACACACCTTCAAACACACTGATCAAAACACACTGTAGCCATGAAACAACATCTAGGCCTGTATTAGCCACTGGAGCTGAGACTGCTTCAGTACTGTCACACTCATTCAATGAAGGGGCATTAAAGTGGCACTGCAGTCTCCTTTCACCTGATGTATTACCTGATTTACTTAACAAAAGGCAAAGGTTTCACATCACGTTGAGCGCAGCGTTCAGTCTGGTTTGACGAAGCTATATGGTCCTCAAGTGCAGACGGAGCCACTAGCTACTGTAATTACCCAGAGGTGAGTTATAGACTACTACTCCTCACATCGTGTGGATGTGATGATAGTAGAGATCCAGTATTTATAGTAACATGAGGGCTGAGCTGATGGTAGACAGTCAGGGATACTAGAACAAAGGCTCATCTCCTCTCTCCTTCCTGACTCCCCCCCATGTCTTTAACTAGGTCAGGGGAACCCTGGCTCTGCCTTGCGGGCTCCACTACTCCCCCTCCATCATTCTATCCTCCTAGCTCCCCCTCCACAACTCTGAAGTTTCTCATCATCTCCCTTAATCAAGTCTTCCCTCACTCTCCATTTCATCTTTGCCACCCCATCTTCTCCTCCTCTTCCCTCTGCTCCCCCCCTCCCATCCAGGGCCAACAGTTGTTGTTCCTTACGACCAGATTATCTTCCCCTTCCCTGAAGTAGAGGAATACTGAATTCTGCAGCGTGATGAAAATAAAGGGTAGAAGAAGTGGCAATGATCGACAGTGTTCCCCCATCCTTATCAGAGAGAAGAGTCAACTGTGACAAAAGAAATGTATGAGGGGAGCCAGAGAATTCTCTTATCTAAAAATGCACCAACTACACAAAATGTAAGGAATCGGATTCTGCGATTTCAAACACTTTCTATCTTAAGACCTTGACAACTCTGAAACTACCAATCTGATGCAAGATATTCTCTTCCTGAGGAGAATAAAAACTTCAGGGGCTGTTGGAGAAGGAAGGTTATTATTGTTACATTCCAAAAATAATACTCCATAATACGCTATTCTGTATTAACCACCATCAGCTCCTCTCACTTCGTGTCTGAATTCAAGTACAAACTGAGTGTGTTAGAGAAAAGACTACTTGTTTGGCCAGGGGGTCTGTCTCTCACAACAAGTCCATGCATGGCAGTGGCACCAAGGGCCAGGATTCTGGGGAGTGAGACAATGGCTGCTGGGTCACATGACCAGAAGTCCCCCCAAGGTCGTGGTCAACAGAAGAAAAACATTTTGAAACGGGGAGGTACTACAAGGGGCGTATTCATTACATTGATTCTGTTGCAAATGGTTTCTTAAACTGAAGCAAGCGGAAACAAAACAGAGGTACATAACCTGAATTTGTCCAACAGAAACTCCTGTTTTAGTTACACCCCTGAACTTGTCCAGTTAGAGTTTTTTGTAATACCTTGCAAAAATGTTTAGCAACATTGTGCCCTTCTGAATCCCACCCAGTACACGGCCTAACCAACGAACACAGGATAAACAAATCTGAGACCACTCATGAGTCGAACCTAGTCTTCAATATCCATTATTCAAACATCTGAAAATACCTTGATAAGAGAAAAACATGGTGGAGGAACTTCCATCCAACTTACCAGAGGGTTAAAACAACGTGCCATGATCACCATCCTTCTTATATCAATCCAGTCACTTCAGATCTGTGAGCACTGAAGAAGTCGAGGCTGGCTGAAGTTAGCCTGGACCTAGATCTCTCAAATGCTGTATAGCCCAACTCCTATGGTCGCTGGCATTTAGCATAACGATGACCAAGTGCAAGGTAGCACTTAATAGATCTGGGACTAGGCTGGGGTAACGAGTCTGCTCTCTGCCCCTCTAATAGAAAGATATTGTCTGGGGTGAAGCCCAAGTGCCTAAGGTCCATCAAAAATGCTGAACGGCAGCAGTCTAGCTGGTCTAGTAATGCCCCTACTTGCATTACAACGAACACACAGCCTATTGTCAGCCAAGCTAGTGGTGCTTTAGCGTGAAGAACATTAGAAGTAAGCATAAAGGAGGCATAAGTGCCTTCTGAGTAGCACACTTGTGCCAAAGCGTTTCTAAACCCAGAGGCGCAACATCGCGAGACTTCCGGGAACGCTTGCGAAACAGACCAGGCTGGGGATTGAGAAGTCAATGACAGAAGTGAAAAATCCTTCCTTAGTTATTTTTCTCAAAATCTAAAAGGCACAAAGTAGATTCAAGCCAATGTCTTAAGTACTTGAACATGTTATTACACCAACCTTTTGAAAGTGACAAACTGATGTTTTCATTATCCTCAAAAACAACTTTACATCGAAGGAGAGCCTTTGATTTGACGGCCTGCACTTACGCAGTTCGGCGAGAGACGACCGTTAGACCCGATGACGCATTTCTGCGCATGAGCTTAGCTAGCCAAAGTCGCCATGGCATAGCCTACAAGTGTGATCAGGGGGTAGTATTGGAGAAGCAGTTTCTGCCTATCTTCATACTGTATGGCCTTTGCTTGTGCCATTAGTGGGAGTCTACTATTAACTTATTTGGGAGCAGCGCACGAAGTGACCATTTTGGAGACCCTGGCGTGCCCAAAGTAAAATGCCTCCCATTCAGGCCCAGAAAATAGGATATGCACATATTTAGTACCATTGGATAGGAAACACTGAATTTTCTAAAAGTGTTAACATTTTGTCTGTGAGTAAAACAGAACGGATATGGCAGGCGAAACCCCGGGGGAATTTCTGTCCTGGAAAAAGTGGTTTTGACAGAGTGCCTCATTGGGAACCCCTAGTTTATGAAAATGCCCATATAAGGGCATATGAATGCAGTACATATCGCTTCCTCCGGATGTCAACAGTCTCGAGAAAGTATTCAGATTCATTTTAGATGTTTTTAGAGCAGAAGAAGAAGAGGAATCAGGAAGTGTCCCCAGAGATGTCCTTTACAAGACAACGCGCGCTCCCGCCAGGCACGTTCTTTGTTTTTTTCCCTTTCTTATCGCCCAGTTTATATTCCGGTTGAAATATTATGCTATTTATACAGAAAAAAAAGTGTTCCTAAGGATACATTTAAAATGACGTTTGATTGTTCTTGGACAAGTTTATAGGTATAAGTTGAACGAGTTCTCTTCACGTTTCAATGGACGATTGGAGGCTCTATTTTCTCATTATAACGCGCCAACCAAACAGAGATTTATGGATAAAATACATTACTTTTTCTAACAAAAGAACCATGGATTGTCTTCGTTGGACATTTGGGAAGCCCTCAGCAGAAGTTCTTCAAAAGGTAATTGATTTGTTTTCGCTGTGAAATGTGTTGTGTGAACCGTAATGGCTTATGAACTTATGGTAATGTCAAAAATATGTTAGGTGCTACCCTCAAACAATCAAATGTGGTGCTTTCGCCGTAAAGCCTTTTTGAAATCTGACAACACTGATATTGCCAAGAAGCAGAGCTTTTGAGGACTATGAAACACTTGTATATTGATGCATGTTTAATTATTACACTTTTGGATTTTGAATTTGGCACCTTGCATTTCACCTGGTAGTGTCCCTAAGAAGTTAAAGTAAAAAAACTGAAATAGGATAGCAGCTCATGACTCTACCCAGAGATGAACAGCACTGGTCCTCTGGGGGATGTAGCCCTGCTGTATTTCACCCTTGTCTTTTGACTAGTGACACAAAGTTTGTGCATTCTCTAGCCAATCAGTAGCATCAAATGCCAGGGAGCAGCAGAATGCTGTGACCACTTGGTAATGTACTAAGCTTATAGTCATTAGGCTATAGCTTTACATAGGCATGCAGTTGTGTCATATATTCTGAACAGATTATATAATCTGTAAATTCTTAAATTTTCTAAACTTTTCTCTGAGAGCAGAACACTGAGCGATACTGTAGCTCCTTTATGAACAACGTAAGTAAGCACACTACATGAACAAAAGTATAATGGACACCTGCTCGTCGAACATCTTATTCCAAAATCATGGGCATTAATATGGAGTTGGTCCCCCTTTGCTGCTATAACAGCCTCCACTCTTCTGGGAAGGCTTTCCACTAGATGTTGGAACACTGCTGTGGGGACTTAGTTCCATTCAGCCACAAGAGCATTAGTGAGGTTGGGCACTGATGTTGCTTTCCAATTCATCCCAAAGGTGTTCTATTGGGGTTGAGGTCGGGGCTATGTGCAGGCCAGTCAAAATCTTCAACACCGATCTCGACAAACCATTTCTGTGTGAACCTCGTATTGTGCACAGAATCATCTAGAATGTCATTGTATGCTGTAGCGTTAAGATTTCCCTTCACTGGAACTAAGGGGCCTAGACCAAACCATGATAAACAGCCCCAAACCATTATTCCTCCTCCACCAAACTTTATAGTTGGCACTACGCAGTCGGCCAGGCAGTGTTCTCCTGGCATCTGCCAAACCCAGATTCAGCCGTCAGACTGCCAGATGGTGAAGCGTGATTCATCACTCCAGAGAACGTATTTCTACTGCTCCAGAATCCAATGGTTGGCAAGCTTTAAACCCCTCCAGCAGACGGTTCGAATTACGCATGGTGATCTTAGGCTTGTGAGCGGCTGCTTGACCATGGAAACCAATTTCATGAAGCTCCCGAACAGTTATTGTGCGGATGTTGCTTCCAGAGGCAGTTTGGTGAGTGAGTGTTGCAACCGAGGACAGACGATTTTTAAGCGCTACGAGCTTCAGCGGTCCAGTTCTATGAGCTTGTGTGGCCTACCACTTCACAGCTGAGCCGTTGTTGCTCCTGAAGTTCGACTTCACAATACCAGCACTTACAGTTGACCGGGGCAGCTCGAGCAGGGCAGAAATTTTACTTACTGACTTGTTGGAAAGTTGGCATCCTATGACGGCGCCACGTTGAAAGTCACTGAGCTTTTCAGTAAGTACATTCTACTGTCAATCTTTGTGGAGATTGGAGATTGCATGGATGCGTGCTCGGTTTTATACACCGGTCAGCAACGGGTGTGGATGAATCCACAAATTCTAAGGGGTGTCCTCATACTTTTGAATATATAGTGTATGTTATTATCACACCGGGTCTATATATTATCATGACATTAAATACAGTGTCGGGAAACACAGGCCTTTTGTCATGCATCAGAGACTGGATGGGGGGAGAGAGAGTTAGAGAAGAGCAAAAGATGGACAAGAGAGCGAAAATACAGAGGGGTAGAGGAGAAATAGAAGGGGAGAGAGAGAAGCAAAACAGTAGGAGAGAGGAGTGAGAGAGCAGAAGGAGAGAGACAGAACAAGTTTTTTTTTTTACCTTTATTTAACCAGGTAAGCCAGTTGAGAACAAGTTCTCATTTACAACTGCGACCTAGCCAAGATAAAGCAAAGCAGTTTAACAAAAACAACACAGAGCCGGGGTAGAGGAGATAGAGAGTGGTAGACGAGAAAGAACAAACAGCAGTGCAAAAGAGAAAGACAGAGGGGTAGAGGAGAGTAGTTCTGTCTGTTTATTTCCATGACCTCACCACACTGTGCGAGTTTAGACTGTGGCATTTCCTCTGCCTTGTGGGGTGATTAGGAAGCACAGCAACAACACGTGTAAATGGTAATGAAGCCCTGTTCTTACTGCTGCACTGCCTTCTGGCACAGTCAGAACACAAACCACACACACACAGCATAGAGAGTAGGGAGAGGAGATGACCTTTCTCACCACTTCCAAATCAACATTTATATCAGCCCACTGCAATGAAAACAAAGGGGCGGGGTATTCAGTTCACACCTTTAAATAAGCTATCAGAGCTCAATAGAGTTAAATTGGGACAAGGCACCACTGACCCAGAAAAAATATGTCAATCTTTTAATGCTCCATGTGGCTTAAATCAGATGGCTTTATTGATCAACATTAGTGAGTAGTCACAACACCTCCAGCAATGATCGTTCCTACTACATTACAGTTTATGTCTGACAAAATAGAGCAATCTTTACCCATTTTAGTTGTAACCTGTTATACTGGAGTGGATACACCAGCACAGCAATGCGCAATAAAATGCCCAGTGACATGTAGCATAAAATAAGGGCTATGAAATGACATCAAATCATACCCAGCAGCTAGGCTGGGTGTACAATGGATGGATTGATGCCCAATCTAGAGACACACACGCATGGAGAGAAAGGGGGGAGGGAAAGAGAGAGAAAGAGTAGGGTGGCAGGGAGAGGGAGTAGCGCGAGGGCTAGAGTGTAGCTAGAAGCTACAGTAGTCAGATCCCAGGAGAGATATAAAAGCATTACTTGGTAGTGACACAGTGTCAGGACATAACTCATTGTGTCCCCATGGTTTATGTGCTGCCGGGAGTGGGACACTGGTTGACAGGCAGGCAGACAGCCCCACTGGTCCTGTCCTAGGGCACGCACACACACACACACACAACAGCAAGCTCCTGACTGAGCACTTTGGGCCTGCTACCCTTCAAAACAAAGGGCCCGTTGTCTGTGTGTATCCCTCTCTCTCTTATCTAGCAACCTCTCGCCAGTCCTCTAACACCACAGACGAGTAACCACCTCTCAGCCAAGTCTGAAGAGACTAAAAAGAGAGAACTCATGGAGCATAGAAAGAGAGAAACTGGGAAGGTGGATGAGAGAGGATTTGGTGAGAGAAGACTACAGAAAGAGATGCCTGCTGTTAACATCTGCCTCTCACCTCACCACAGATCAGTAGAGTGAGGTGGTAAAATCAGAGGTGTTTTCTGAGTACATTGTACACTAGGGCTGTGATGGTTATAGAATTTTAGATGTAGGTAATTGGCCAGCCAAATGACCGCGGTCACCATAATAACCGCTAGAAAAGCTTAAAAAATAAAGCTGCATTATGTAACTTTTTGGGCGACATGACTAAATTCAATACAAATGTGAGTTATAGATCTCTCATTCTAACTGAATGCAAGTCTAAGAAGCAGTAGATTTGTTCTATGAGCGCCATTTCTATGCTTCCCGCTCTTAAGTTTCGTGTTCGCACCTCCTTCGGTTTTGTAAACCAGGTTCAAACAGCTGAAACCACAATATCTTTGTTTACATGCACTAAATTAGTATTTGGTAGCATTGTCTTTAAATTGTTTTACTTGGGTAGCCTTCCATAAGCTTCCCACAATAATTGGGTGAATTTGGGCCCATTCCTCCTGACAGAGCTGGTGTAACTGAGTCAGGTTTGTAGGCCTCCTTGCTCACACACGCTTTTTCAGTTCTGCCCACAAATTTTCTATAGGACTAAGGTCAGGGCTTTGTGATGGCCACTCCAACACCTTGACTTTGTTGTCCTTAAGCCATTTTGCCACAACTTTGGAAGTATGCTTGGAGTCATTGTCCATTTGGAAGACCCATTTGTGACCAAGCTTTAACTTCCTGACTGATGTCTTGAGATGTTGCTTCAATATATCCACATCATTATCCTACCTCATGATGCCATCTATTTTGTGAATTGCACCAGTCCCTCCAGCAGCAAAGCACCCCCACAACATGATGCTGCCACCCCCGTGCTTCACGGTTGGGATGGTGTTCTTCTGCTTGCAAGCCTCCCCCTTTTTCCTCCAAACATAACGATGGTCATTATGGCCAAACAGTTCTATTTTTGTTTCATCAGACCAGAGGACATTTCTCCAAAAAGTACAATCTTTGTCCCCAATGTGCAGTTGCAAACCGTAGTCTGGCTTTTTGATGGCGGTTTTGGAGCAGTGGCTTCTTCCTTGCTGAGCGGTCCTTTACTGTTCTGAGATTGATTTGCACTTCTCGCACCAAAGTACATTCATCTCTAGGAGACAGAACACGTCTCCTTCCTGAGTGGTATGACGGCTGTGTGGTCCCATGGTGTTAATCCTTGCGTACTATTGTTTGTACAGATGAACGTGGTACCTTCAGGCGTTTGGAAATTGCTCCCAAGGATGAACCAGACTTGTGGACGTCTACAATTTTCTTTCTGCAGTCTTGGCTGATTTCTTTTGATTTTCCCATTCTCAAGCAAAGAGGCACTGAGTTTGAAGGTAGGCCTTGAAATACATCCACAGGTACCCCTCCAATTGGCTCAAATAATGTCAATTAGCCTATCAAAAGCTTCTAAAGCCATGACATAAACATCTTGGAATATTCCAGAAAATTAACGCCACAGTCAACTTGGTGTATGTAAACTTCTGACCCACTGGAATTGTGATACAGTGAATTATAAGTGAAATAATCTCTCTGTAAACAATTGTTGGACAAATGACTTGTGTCATGCACAAAGTAGATGTCCTAACCAACTTGTCAAAACTATAGTTTGTTAACAAGAAATGTATGAAGTGGTTGAAAAATGAGTTTTAATGACTCCAACCTAAGTGTATGTAAACCTCCGACTTCAACTGTATATTCCACAGTGGTTTAGATTGTACAATAATTCTCTACACTATGCATTGCTTGTTTTGTCAAACTGAAATTAGGCTATTAGAATTTTTGCAACCAGGAAATGGTGGAGCGATTTCTGCAGATTGCACGTTTAAAATATTTTTTTTTAAACGTTTTTTTATGCACATTTTTCTTCTCTCTTCCACTACTGACTGCATGTGCTGCAATATAAATAATAGAACGGGCATTACCTCCCCATTCAGGTCAATTATGCCATAATTGGTGGACTGGCGGCCATTGCAAGTGTACCCATATAAGCAAAGCAGTTAGTAAAATACATGCTAAAATGTACTGTGATAGGTTGATTCAACTAAACTGACATTACAAAAATACATTCCACCGCATGAGCCACATCAGTTAACATCATTTGAATGAACATTCTACATTGCCATGGGAATTATTGCATCACAATACCAGGCAGCCATTGCGTGTGTACCAATGAGTTTACCAGTCAAATTGCCAGGGTTAGAGGTTCAAAGCCTGTTGCAGTCATTCCATTCAATGGTTATTTTATTTTCATGACGGTCTTCACCCATAACCATTGGATACACAGTTATACGGTAATTGCGGCAAGCCCTAGTGCACACAGCTCTGAGCTGATTTGAGGTATAGCACAGTCGCCCAGAGGCAATGGCCCATCTTACACACACACACAGTGAGGGAGGGAGTAGGAGATTGAGTAGACGTAGACACAGCATCCTGTCAAGGAGCATTGCGTCACACCTTCCTCTTTGTGTGTGTTTGAATCAATGTCACAGTCCGTAAATACAGTTACAGGTATAACTACTCTATAGGTGAAACAACAAAGCACTGCACAGGACAAAGTCAAGGCATGAAATTGTTTTTTGCAATGTGTATGAATGAAATCAGCTTGAAATGCTCTAGTATGTTTTCTTATCGGCAAAGCAATGATACTGGTGTAGTCTACTTAAGCAATATATTCTCATATTAATTAAATAAAACAATTCTCATATTGGCAGTTTGATGGACTGAGGATTAATTTATTTAATATCCTATTAAAATAATTAACATGATAAACAAACGTGGAATTAGGGCCCTGTGTTTTGTACAATGATGTGACATGCCTGGATTTAAAGAATTCAATAAATGGTGCATAAAATAAAAGGGACAATATTTCTCTCGGTTTCCTACAGCAGCCATATTGGGAGGGTTGGAGGAGAACCCGGCTTTGAACCATCCCTGCTCCTCCTTCACTGCTGTCACTGTCTACGTGCATGCAAGTATGTGTGTGCGGCTTTAAGTTAGAGGGGTGTGTCTCGGTGTGTGTGTGCGTGTGTGTGTGTCTCAGTGAAGGGCAGAGGGAAGCTGCCAGTGAGGAAAGGCAAAGGCAGCCAGTATGAGAGAATGGCTTGAGAGCAGGTTATCAGCACAGATCACACACACGCACTGGAGCTCAGTCTTTCATCTCTACGCTCCCTTTCCCTCTCTGCCTGAAGCAACGAGGAGACTCATCTCCACTCTCTCACCAGCAAGGCAGCCTGGTTAAATGCAGTAATCGCGTCAGCCTGAATCGCTGCACTAAAGATAATGAAGTGTTCAAAAATACCTCTCCACTACATCTGCCTGCCTCGCTCTCTCTCGGTCTGTGCCGAGGAAGCAGCAGCCAGGAGGGAGCAGGAGCAAATACAGAAGAGAGGGCTGTGGAGGCATGATAATACATGTCTCACAGAGAGAGCTTACAACAGGCAGGCAGCGTAGAGTTAATCCTCTGGTGAATAACCACCATGAACCCACTAGGGTTGTGCCCTAAATGGCACAATATCCTCTATGTAGTGCACTACTTTTGACTAGGGCCCATTAGCCCATAGGGTGCCTTGTGGGACGCAGCCAAGTTTACATACATACAGCCCTGCTGCTGCTCCTCTCGTCTACAGCATTAAACACCAAGGTAGCAAATTGCAAATGTTGCAAGTGTACCAGATGTGGTTCAGTGAGTGAACCATGCCTGTGTGATGAATGACCTTGCGTGAGACCTGAAGACTAATGTTAGCTCTCTTCATAATGAAAGTTGTCATATCAGTCTTTCAGATGACCAGTAGTATTCATCATGGGAGAGTACTAGGCCTATAAAGTAGACTCCTGATAAATGCAATGACTTGAGCCTGTCTTGATTTAGCCCAGTCTCTCCTCTCCCCACACAGTCACTGTCTTAACAGACATTTTAACGGTCTCATAGGACAATAACTGGAGGTACAGTATACTACTGGCTTATAGGCCCACTACTGTACATGGAAAATAGAGAATATGACTGGCGCCATATTATGGATTTTTAAGCATGGTTATACGTACGCACACCACGCTAGGGTCGATATGAAACGGCAAGTCAACCGCACAAGCATTTCCATGGAAACAAGTGAGCTGTGAGCATATATCATAAGAGGAAGCACTTGTCTTTGGATGGAAAAGCAAATTACATTTTATTAGTATTGCAAACCATTGCTGACAACTTGGGAGATTGCTGTGCACATCTAACCCTACCTAGAATAGGCTACTGGGCAATTCCACGGTAATGGAATTATGCTGAGACAGATTTTTTTTTTACACCTTTATTTAACCAGGTAAACTAGTTGAGAACAGGTTCTCATTTACAACTGTGACCTGGCCAAGATTAAGCAAAGCAGTGCGACACAAACAACAACACAGAGTTACACATGGAATAAACAAGCGTACAGTCAATAACACAATAGAATAAAAGAAAGTCTATATACAGTGTGTGCAAAAGGCGTGAGGAGGTAGGCAATAAATAGGCCATAGTAGCGAAGTAATTACAATTTAGCAGATTAACACTGGAGTGATAAAAGAGCAGATGATGATGTGCAAGTAGAGATACTGGTGTGCAAAAGAGCAGAAAAGCAAATAACAACAGTATGGGGATGAGGTAGTTAGATTGGATGGGCTATTTACAGATGGGATATGTACAGCTGCAGCGATCGATTAGATGCTCAGATAGCTGATGTTTAAAGTTAGTGAGGGAAGTATGTGTCTCCAGCTTCAGCGATTTTTGCAATTCGTTCCAGTCATTGGCAGCAGAGAACTGGAAGGAAAGGCGGCCAAAGGAGGTGTTGGCTTTGGGGATGACCAGTGAGATATACCTGCTGGAGCGCGTGCTGCGGGTGGGTGTAGTTATCGTGACCAGTGAGCTGAGATAAGGCGGAGCTTTACCTAGCATAGGCTTATAGATGACCTTGAGCCAGTGGGTCTGGCGACGAATATGTAGCGAGGGCCAGCCGACTAGAGCATACATTAAAATGTATGCCAAACAAAAACCATTGATTTCAACGTTTAAAGACCCATTGCAGTCAAAAACAGGATTTTCCTGTGTTTTATATGCATTTCCACACTATGCAGTTGAAATATTTATTTTAGGGTAAGCGCTGTTTAAAAAGACAGCTTGAAATCTCAGCCTGTTTTGGTGGGATGGAGTTTTGGCCTGTCTGATGACATAACCAGATTAGTTAATAGACCATAAAGAAAGAGGGTTCCAAACCGCTTTGCCAATAGTAGGTATTTGTAGTTCTTTTTTACCCTCTTAATTGAAAACAATCACAGTAAGGTATTTAAATTGTTACCCGGAAATGATTTAATATGGAGATAAAAACGCCTGCATTGGACCGCTAAAAACCCATACAACTCTATGAACAATGACTACTTTAAACAAATTACACAGTAAATAAAACATTTTACTGGAAAAACTGTGCAGATGCATAGTAACGGTAACATAATTACAGTAAAATCTTCCTCAGCAGTTTTATTCTGTTACCAAACTTTGTATCTGCACAGTTCTTCCTGTAAATGTGTTTTTGTAAAAATTTTAATTGTTAAAAGTAGTCCTTGTGCATAGAGTTCTATGGTTTGATCAAACTTTGAAATCAATGTTTTTTGGTTGGTATACATTATAAAGTGAAAAAGTCAGGGTAATTACGTTGCCATGGAATTACCCTACTGCATTTCATTTCCCCAAATAAACCTAAAGTTAAAGGACACAAATTAGTTTGATGGAAAATCTGAAACCTAAATAGTCCCATCTGAATCCTATACATTGTAGAATAGGTATATGTAGGCTACTCTTGATTTTACTACAGGCTATGTAGCCCACATTGCAACTGTGCCGAATATGTTGGGGCCTGGATACTTGAGGTCTCTGAAGTGTCTGTCTGGAATAAATAAAATATGAGGTTAAGAGCGAGTCAGTAACCGAAAGGTCGCTCATTGGAATCCCTGAGCAGACTTGGTGAAAAATCTGTCATTGTGCCCTTGAGCAAAGCACTTAACCCTAATTGCTTCTGTATATCGCTCTGGATAAGAGCATCTGCTAAATGACTAAACTGTTCTCATTCAAAAGGAGGGATGGCAAGCATGTTCATTTTGCATCAACTGCCTAGCCACAGAGTAGCAGAGTCCACTCACTCCCATGTAGCAAATAGTGATGGAGTTTGGTTTTAGAGCCTGTGGCATCTATGCCTCTGCTGGTGATTACTAGCTTTTTTAAGGTGAAATATTGCTGTGGAAAGAACAATGTGATGCTGAAACGCAATGGAACGTTGGTAATATTTTAGGTTGTTAGCAAAGTTCTCAGGCTTCGAATGCAGCATATCAACACCCCTAATGTCAACATGCTCTGCTAATAAATATAAATGAGAATGGCCTAGTCAATTATCCATAGAAGTATTGCACGGGGGACCACCCTGAAAGTACATTATGAGACTTGGGGTAGCTGTTCAATATCTCAAAGGCTGTGTAGAGGAATGTAGCAAGCATGCATCCAACGTATGCGTGCAACCAACATTTGCGTGCTAAAGTGTTGCATGCGTGCATGGTGCCTTACCGGAGGAATGGTCCACGGGTCCACCGCCGTTAGTAAAGAGTGCAGAATACAGGTCAGGGTACGCCTTTTCCAAGGCCACACACAGCTCGAGGAAATGGTCGCTTTCCTTGTTCACAAGCATCTTCAAAAGCTGGTCCACTTTCTCCGCGCTGGAAGAGCAGTTTTGGTCCAGTTCGAAGCGGTCGAGCTGGCTCAGAGTACCGGAGAGTATCAGCAACTCTATCAGCCGATCTGCGTCTGTTATAGAGTCCAGCAAGTTTTGGTGGAATTGGTCTAACAACTCTTTGTGCTTTGGCTCCATTGCCGTTCGCTTTAGTTCCGTAGCTAGCTAACTAGCTAGCAGACGGGTTGGCTAACGTATCCTCGGCTTTATTTCTCCAAAATGACCCCTGCCCGATAAGCGAACAAGGAACTAACTTCCTAATTGTCACTTGTATGAATTTTGCATTACAGCCATGACATGTAATGGCATGGGAGAGCAGTTGTTTATAACAAATAGGAAAAGGCACAAGAAGCCATATTTGTTGTCTACGGCAGTTGACTGCACTAAACAGAGATACATTTTCCCAGCTTACTTACGTCTGGCAACTTCGTCCATTTTTGCGTTATTGCGACGAAAACCTGCTTTAACACATTTGCTTTTTCTATAATGCACTATACCGACTCAACTGCTAGGAAAACTATCGTAACTCTCTCGCCGTTCCCCACTTACACTGTATCCTCCGCCATGTCTGGGCTGTTCAGCAGCTGCTGCATGCTGTCAATCAAATTCCCATACAATGCCATGTAAGGTAAAAACGGGGCGGGCCTTACCCCAAGACACACCTGATTTTCAATGGGCGTGCTCCGTAGTACATTCTGAAATCCCAGGCGGAGAAGATGAGAATGGATAATTTATTTTGCATGAAAACGTTTCTGTGATACATTGTATCAGAGATACAGTACATTGAAGCAGAGGCAGTAGTGACAACCAACTCAGCGAACATTGTTGTAGCCAATTAAACATTTTCTTTGGTATCCAACATATTATATATATTTTGGTGACTAGAAGAGTAGATTTTTGATGACATTGATATACATATAAATTAATATTTAGATATAAATAAACAATTTTGATTATATTATATCGTATTGTTTTAATTTAAAATATTTTCTGTTTTATTACATTGCAAAATATACATATGATAGGAACCATTCTTAACAGTGTGCCAACTGTACCAACAAGAGTCATACATTTCTACCACATTGCTGTGCAGCCAAAATGAATTGAAGAGGCAGCAACCAAGACGATGAATACCATGTTGGTTGTGAATCAGCTCAAATAGTCACTGAGTAGTAGACCTGGGTTTAAATACTATTTCAGGTATTGAAATTACATTTCACGATATGTTTTTTCAAATAAAGGTTATCTGAATACAAGTAGTTGAACATTGGAATATATTTGGAAATACCTTTGGAAACTATTTGAAAATACTCAAATACACTCCCATTCATTTAACCCAGGTATTTGAAAATAGTAGTTGAAGTAAGTATTTGAAAATACAATTTGGTCAACTATTTGGTTTTTACAAATAAGCAATCAAATACTCAAATAAATGTACTAGTTTTGGGCTGTGTATTTGAATATACTCAAAAACAGTTTATTTATTTATTTAACAGATACTTAAATACACATGTAGTCAAACCAATGGCTGTGTTCAGTACGAAAAAACGTAATGCAATGTTAAATTAAACGGAAACGCTGCTGTTCTGAACGAACGACCAGTTGTAAAACTGGGAGGGTTTGGGCTGTGGGTTGGGAAAAGCTGTCAGCATGTCAGCCTTTAAATACATCACTCATTGCTTCAAGCCACATCCCACCACACCCACCAAATGTAGAAAACGTACCTCAAAGTCTGTTCAAGAACGTTGAAGAACATTTTGGGGAATCATTACACAATGTAGCATATTTTAATCTAACTGAATGCACCCCAGGTCTGCTGAGTAGTCATAACTAAGTGGGAAGGTGGTAATCACCAGTTGTGAAGTCGTGAATACCAGTTGGATGCATTCACATGCTTTGAACTTGTGAGAAACGCCAATTGGCTAATGGCCAACAAGCTGTGTCAACCATAAACTAAAAGTACAGCTATCATGCTTGTAAACAAATTATAGTATTCAAAAACCATATTAATAGATTGCTTTTTAGAAATAATGTTTTGTTGTTGCATTAACTGCAGAAAATGCTGTTATCGAGGTAATTTCCTTAGTAGGTGACCTCAGAGGTCAGCATGTGGGAGAAGTCTATCAGCTCAGGGATGATAGATGAGTTTCCCATTAGTAACTGCCAGTTGGATGACTGAGAAACAAGTAGATGTTTCTCAGTCTTAAGTGGTAAATACCACGTTCCCACTTGGTTATGAACTGAAAGTAGTTTATGAAGCAACTGCCATTCACCTTCAGATTTGTTTCAGAAACCATTGCTAATCAAACATCAATTGGAGTGATCAGGGCAAGCTCACAATGTTCAGAATTGTATGATTTGGTTTTAGAAGTTAGATGTTGTTTGGCCAAAAAAATGTAACATGGTGAGCTTGCTCACATCACTTTTTTGTTTAGCAGTTTTCTTTAAACAAATTTGAATGGTGAATGACCATCTCTTGGCCCATAGACTACTTTTAGGGTATTTAAAAAAAAGAGCCAAGTCTAAAGAAATTGAGTTATCCTTTAATGCTCAAGCTAAAGTTATTTTGCGCATTAAAAATAAAAGTGGCATGGGGGAGACAAAAATGTCCAACTTTTTCATAGGGGTTCTGGGGATTTTATGAAAATTGAACCTCATTTCCACCTGATCCACAGCATGGTTAAACATTCTCCATTTAGACAATGTGACATGTAATTCTCATATGCTAAAATGTAATTCAGTTGGATCTGTAAGGAGTTTGGCTAGCTCTGAATCCAGATTTCTTGGGGGTCAAATGCCTGTAATAGCAAGTAGAAGCGAAGAAACACAATTTATATTATACAGGTCAAACTCAAACCCTGTAGGCTGCAGGAATAGTGTTCAATACTTCTCTGGTCACACTTTAGGCTCACAAACTCATGCCAAGATAAGGATTAGATTGAGATGGCCCTGTCCAGCAAGATTGTAATGCCGGTACTGTTGATTACCAAGTGGTGGAGCCAACCAGCTATTGCACCTTATTCTTCCCTATGTTGAAACATGATCTTCTCAGCAGACAAACGTCCAAAAGGGAAGATCAAATCTTCATACATATTTGTATTCAATCTTCTCTCCATTTTGGTTTATTTTGGTTTTCGCTTTTCATTGTTATCCATCCAGAGGTTTGTCCGTCACTGAATCAACTATAAACCCCTTTGACGATGACTGTAAATTAGAGGTTGAGTTTCAACACTTACCTGCATGTTCAAAGGTGGGTGGGTGCCTTTTGCTTTGCTATATAGATACAATTAGTTTTGTTTTTAATATTTTTTAATGCTAGAAATATCCATTTTGTAAAGGGAACAGACCTAAACTCAGCGAAAAATGAAACGTCCTCTCACTGTCAACTGCGTTTATTTTCCTTGAGACCTTGAAGTAGTTGTTCCCCTTGCTCTGCAAGGGCCGTGGCTTTTGTGGTACGATGCTTCATGGGAGGCAGTTGTTGATGTGTGCAGAGGGTCTCTAGTTTGAGCCCAGTTAGGGGCGAGGAGAGGGACGGAAGCTATACTGTTACACATGCTCAATGGGATTTAGATCTGGGCTCTTCACTGGCCATGGCAGAACACTGATATTCATGTCTTGCAGGAAATCATGCACAGAACGAGCAGTATGACTGGTAGAATTGTCATGCTGGAGGGTCATGTCAGGATGAGCCTGCAGGAAGGGTATCATGAGGGAGGAGGATGTCTTCCCTGTAACGCACAGCATTGAGATTGCCTGCAATGACAACATCTCAGTCCGATGATGCTGTGACCTACCGCCCCAGACCATGACGGACCCTCCACCTCCAAGTCGATCCCGCTCCAGAGCACAGGCCTTGGTGTAACGCTCATTCCTTCGACGATAAACGTGAATCCGACCATCACCCCTGGTGAGACAAAACCGTGACTCGTCAGTGAAGAGCACTTTTTGCCAGTCCTGTCTGGTCCAGCGACGGTGGGTTTGTGCCCATAGGCGACGTTGTTGCCGGTAAAGTCTGGTGAGGACCTGCCGTACAACAGGCCTACAAGCCCTCAGTCCAGCCTCTCTCAGCCTATTGCAGACAGTCTGAGCACTGATGGAGGGATTGTGCGTTCCTGGTGTAACTCGGGCTGTATCCTGTACCTGTCCCGCAGGTGTGATGTTCGTATGCACCAATCCTGTGCAGGTGTTGTTATACGCTGTCCGTCCTGTCTCCCTGTAGCGCTGTCTTAGGCGTCTCACAGTACGGACATTGCAATTTATTGCCCTGGCCACATCTGCAGTCCTCATGCCTCCTTGCAGCATGCCTAAGGCACGTTCACGCAGATGTGCAGGGACCCTGGGCATCTTTCTTTTGGTGTTTTTCAGAGTCAGTAGCAAGGCCTCTTTAGTGTCCTAAGTTTTTATAACTGTGACCTTAATTGCCTACCGTTAGGGTCTTAATGACCGTTCCACAGGTGCATGTTCATTAATTGTTTATGGTTCATTGAACAAGCATGGGAAACAGTGTTTAAACCCTTCACAATGAATATCTGTGAAGTTATTTGGATTTTTATGAATTATCTTTGAAAGACAAGGTCCTGAAAAAGAGATGTTTCTTTTTTTGCTAAGTTTATATTTCCTAAATTCCTGATGTTACACCAACCCTTTGTATTGCTTTGTATTCAGCCTAGTCTTCAGAAATGGTGTAAAATAAATTTTCGCTCAGCAATATGTATTTTCTTGTACTTCCAACACAACTTATCCCTTTATTTGGTGACCATTTTACTTGCAACACTACAATAAGAGTTGAGAGGTTGCCTACTATTTCCATTCACCTCACATCACATCCTCTACTTCTGAGGCACTCCAACGGTGAGCATATGAGTGTCTTCTATTCCCTAATGCTATGAATAACTACTGTATCATGGCCATCAGATACATCTTAGGTTTAAAGAATTCAAAGAATCCCTAGAATGCCCTGGCAGTCAAATAAAATAAGATTCTAAGAACTCTGTGGATTTGTAAGAAGTTCTAGAATGGATGCCCTGGCCTTCTCCTTGCCATGTATGGATTGTTGCTGGGCTGATGGTGTCTGTGTATGGAAGGTCATGTTGGCCTTCATTGACGGCACACTTTTACAGATATACCGCAGGGCTGAAAATATTCAGCTAATACCCTGGCTACTCAATCTAAATATATCACCAGATTTCCCTGTATAAGTTTCTAAAAAATGCTGAAAATCTGTTTCTCAGTAAGTGGTTTTAGGAATAATGCTGCACTACTCACACGCAAATTCTGGTTGCAGGAGAAAATATCAGTCAGTAAAAATAGACAGGATTAGTTATGAACAGATGCCTGATGTTCTTTTCCAGCTACAGGGACTAAAAATCACCCCAAAACAATCAACTTCACGGGGATAATGGTCATGTGACCGGCTGTGTGCCTAATACCTATGTATTTACATGGCAGTTAGTGTATATAGGAAGATAAAGTGTACGTACAATGTAGTTACACATTTTGGCTTTTTATCAACCGCTAATACAACCATGGTCTCTCAGTGAGCACGGTCTGTGAACTGCACTGAGCTACAAGGCATTATTGCCATCTAGGGGCCAGAATGAAAATAACATGTATGGCAGGTAGAGATATTGTATCTCATAAACGTAATTATAATAATATATGCACCAAATTAACATTGATTACATGTATTAACTATTTGCCTCTTGATTATGCCTGAACTCCAGTCCCAGTGTCTTCTGTATTGGAGCCGGTTTATTGACCAGTGTGAAGAAAAGGGTCAAGGGAAATGTCAATTTTTATCATATCAAGCACCACCCCAACACATGTGAAAAGGGCAGTGTTTCCGATGACATCCAGTGTGTATCATATGATTTTAATCAACTATGATCTTTGGCTACTTTTGTCTACTCATAGTTGATTAATAAAATCACGTGACGCACACCAGATGATCGTAAACACTTCTTCTCATCAATTTTTTTGACTACAAAAGAGAGGAACATGCCTTTTTCAAATATATTGATGTTGGGGTGCTCCTGGAGATGAATATGAATTTAAAAAATGGTGTAATGTCTCTTCAAATGTGTGGGGTGAGTCATCCCTGAACAGGAGAATGATTTATCATGTGGAAGATAGTCAGTGGTAACGTCTGCAGGACCAGCCCCCAGCCCAGTGGATAGAACCCTCATTAATAAAGAAATACTCAGGTACAGCCTATGGATTAATTATGTGATGGCTTATGTGACCCGAGCCCCCCCATAGGACTTGTGTACAAAATCATATTGCTGTGACTGCTTTCAAATAAAGGTTATTGCAACTGGCACGGTTTTCTCCTTTGCTCACCGACTCCACAAATAACAGGCCAAGAACATCAGCCATTTGTTGAAAATGTCAGGGGCCTGGGGTCAGAAACAGGAAATAGTGCTCTTCCTTGCCTCAAGACTAAAACACAGTATGATGCAACACAACATCAGCATGGATGAAATCATCAGTAGGGGAAACAGCGGTGTTTCTCAACATTTATTTTCAGATGTAATATTAAATCAGAGCACCATTACTGAAATGTGATGCAATGAGATTTTAGTTGGAAGTTAGATTGACAGATATGCTCAAAGAGATTGTAGCAAACAGCAGACAAAAAAACACAATGATAGTGTACACACACACCATATAAACACAAATATAAACTGAACACTTTGGTATTTTAGCTGCTAAGTATTCTGACTTCAGAGTCATGTATTTAACATTGCTCAACTAAACTAATTACTACTTAGTTAACTTTTACAAATTAGATATGCATAATATTGGCACAGACTTGTTAAAATAAAATATACCTTTTTATAAAATATATATTGATTTAAATGCCAATTCTAATCTAATCAAAGTTGCACGTTGCACCTTTAGGGCATTTTTAGCCTGACTAAGTTATAATATCCAGCACTGATATTACACTTATGGAAAAACATATACTTTCTTGCTCGTACAAAATATAGAAAAGGAACAACTTTTATGATTGGAGGTTCTCATATCATAACATGTGATAAAAGTTGCATTGAAGAAAATGGATGGCATTGCGTGCAGTATTGCTGACTGTGGTGCATGCATAGATAGATAGATAGATAGATAGATAGATAGATAGATAGATAGATAGATAGATAGATAGATAGATAGATAGATAGGAATACATATTTATTACTATTATAGGCTAGTCAGTAAATGGGTATATATGTAAACATTGGAGATAGTGTGGGGGAGATCCTGTAAAGAAAGCTGACATGGTTCCTCTAGTCGCTCCCTCCACACAGCTTTAACAGCAGTTTCTTATAGTCCCCTGAGGTGTCTCCCTGTCATAGACAACAACAAGCACATCAACAAACTAGTCCAGAACATCATACTAGAATGCCTAACCTGCTCTATAGCAGTAGAATTATTGGAGGTACTGGTGTGTGTATGTGTTTGAATTTGTGTAGTGATGAGGAGAGATACTTACAGAGATGTCTGTGTAGAGCGACTTGCCATATGCCTTGACGTATTCCTGACGGATATCCAACATGTCCACCTCAGAACGGGTCACCATGATCCGAATCAGGGTTTTGTCCTTGGTCCCGGCCCCCTGAGAAAACACGCACACGCGCGCACGCACACACACACACGTCAGGCTGGACCTTAACTGTACTCTTCAAATAAGTGCTATCAGAAGCAATTACTGTAATGACAATGTAATTTCATTGGGACTGGGAAAGTGAAAATGTAGTGAGCGTAAACAGTGTTCACTTATCAGTCGTGGACAGTTTTGTTGTTCTGTGCTCTATGTACAGTATGTTGTAAGCCAGATATAGACAGATATACAAACAGAAACGGGGCATGTCTTACCTTCATGGCCTTGTAAAGTCTCTCAGCGAAGTAGGCGGGTGTGTTCTTAATACACTTGACTGGAACACGGAGAGAGCAGAGGGTTAGAATGAACCTTAGTAGGCGGGTGCTAGTCTCCGGAGGGAGGGACTGATAACATGGCCCAGTCTGTTTGTGCTACAATGCCAACTCCTAGTCAGTCATTGTCATGCCAAATGTTTAGCTTGAAAATGAAAGCTATTGAGTTGGCAAGAGCACAAACAGACTTGCGACAAGGTGACTGATATCATGTGTTGAAGGGAACTCTCAAAAACAAACAAAACTAACAGTTAAAAATGATATGAAGGGATAAAACTGAAAAGATTGTAAAGTCATATCTGAAACCGGAACTTGAAAATACTCTGAGTGTACAAAACATAACAAATATTGAGTTGCACCACCCCCTTTTGCCCTCAGAATAGTCTCAATTCATCGGGACATGGACTCTACGAGGTGTCGAAAGTGTTCCACAGGGCTGCTGGCCCATGTTGACACCAATGTTTCCAACTGTTGTGTCAAGTTGGTTGGATGTCCTTTGGGTGGTGTATTCTTGATACACACGGGAAACTGTTAAGCAAACAGATGTGCCTGGCACCTACTACCATACCCCGTTCAAAAGCACTTAAATATTTTATCTTGGGCATTCACCCTCTGAATGGCACACATACACAATCCATGTCTCAATTGTTAAAAATCCTTCTTTAACCTGTCTCCTCCCCTTCATCAAAACTGATTGAAGTGGATTTAACAGGTGATCACAGCTTTCACCTGGATTCACCTGGTCCGTCTATATCATGGAAAGAGTTCATCATGTTTTGTATACTCAGTGTAAGTGAAAATATATGAATCTAGTTTGATAAACAAACATCACATCAACATGACTTCTGTACGGACAAACATCATGCATAATGGAACAAGCCAGCAACACATCATTACTATGAAGTGTGTATGGAGAGTGGGCATCTCTTGATACAAAGTCAGATAACAACAACGATGTCATCCAGTCAAACAAATCTAAAAGCATGTTACTGTACCATTAACCGGAGCAACGATAGCCAAGTGAAGGAAAACAACAATTACTCATTCAGACTGCAACAGTGTGACAACTCACATATTGTTATAGCATCTTCTATAACATATTTTAACAATAAGAATGAGTTAGCTATGGGTGTTAACACATTCGGCTTAAAAATAAATTCCCCGCTACTGTTACGTCAAACAGTGAAACCCCATACAGTAATTGGGTGGAACCATTGTTCAAGTATTTCACCCTGTGTGTGTGTGTCGTTATGGGTGTGACATAGAGTGTTAGTATGTGTTTGCGTAGAGATGTGTAGGTGTGACCTGCATGGGTGTGTGTTAACCAAAAGGTGTCCTCTTACCCACGGCCACCATTCCACTCTCCAGGTCTCCAGACATTTCTCTGTCGATGCTCTTCTCTAGGTCTCTGCCACACATCTGCTGATACTCATGAAACACTACACACACACACACACACACACACACACACACACACACACACACACACACACACACACACACACACACACACACACACGTAAGGTAGTGGCAAAAGCTATGAATCAAGATGAGCGGACAGCACGAGAGGACTGATATTTCATATACAGTACACTCAGTGGCCATCTAGTACCAGGTCAGACCCCTTTTGCCTCCAGAACAGCCTGAATTATTTGTGGCATGGATTCTACAACGTGTGGCATTCAAAGTTGCTCAATTGGTATCAAGGTATCTAACTTGTTAGATATTACTGCACGGTCGGAACTAGATGCACAAGCATTTCGCTACACTCGCATTAACATCTGCTAACCATGTGTATGTGACTAATAAAATTTGATTTTATTTGATTTTAACGTGTGCCAGGAAAACATACCAGGCAGGATAGGGCCATGGACTCATGCTGCTTACGCCAAATCCTAACTCTGCCAACAGCATGATGCAACAGGAACCAGGATTTGTCAGACCAGACAATATTTTTTCATTCAATTGTCCAGTGTTGGTGATCGCGTGCCCACTGGAGCTGCTTCTTTTAGCTGATAGGAACCCAGTGTGGTCGTCTGCTGCAATAGCCCATCCGTGACAGGGATTGACGAGTTGTTGTACTACTGTTGTACTGCGCCGTTATTTGCCTGTTTGTGGCCAGCATTCTTGCTTGCACGATTCTTGCCATTCTCCTTCAACCTCTCATCAACAAGCTGTTTTTGCCCACAGGACTGCCGCTGACTGGATGTTTTTTGTTTGTCGCACAGTTCTCTGTAAACCCTAGACACTGTTGTGCGTGAAAAGCCCAGGAGGGCAGCCGTTTCTGAGATACTAGAACCGGTGTGCCTGACACTGAAGACCATACTACGCTAAAAGTCGTTTAGGTCACTAGTTATGCCCATTCTACCGTTCATTCGAACAGTAACTGAATGCTTCGATGCCTGTCTGCCTGCTTGCTATATATAGCAAGCCACGGCCACGTTACTCACCGTCTGAAGGAGTGAATCATATTTGTGAATGGGGTGGTGTACCTAATAAACTGGCGAGTGTACATTTAATTGATATTTTACTTCTGTTGTCACAGTACCATTAATCTCCCCTGTAGTTACCTGCTCTGAGGTGGGGTTTGCTCCTGGCACACAAGATGGCATTGAACTTGGACTCATCTGTTCCCACCTTGTTCTCCCCAGCAGCATACAGGGCCTGGACAGAGGGCACACAACACACACAGGCATCTTTCAATGAGTAGGTAGAGATTTAAAGTATGCCGTGTAGGGTCCTAAGTTTTTCATGCTCAAACTTAATGAAAAACACCTGTCCATAAGTATGTTGAAGACACAATACAGTATGTAGATTAGACGTTCATTATAGATAAGAAATGGCAATTTACCTGGGCATCTTGTTTGGCTACAGAGATGTCCACCGTCTCTCTTTCATCTCGATTACCCTGAGAGCACAAACACAACACATAATCAGGGCCGGCTCCAGGCATTAGTGACATAAGCGATCGACTAGGGACCCCGACTGGAACTGTTGTGAGTTAGAATAGTAGAATACTCAACGTGCAATTTAGACATTTGGTTGTGCATCAGCAGTTTTTCTCTTGTTTTTCAGTCACTGACAGTCATTCAATTAACCATGTCAGCTAACAATTAGGTTAGTAAATTAGTCCAGCCAGTTATCTAAACCTTGTAGTGATCATGGTCGAATACTGACCGGGCACGCAGGGCCCTGACCTCCAGGGGGCCCCCACTGATTTTGTTAGTCACTCTCACTCAGATATAATTAACATGGCATAAGTCATGGCAAAATGTGTAGAATTGCAGGAAATTTGCTTTAAAACTTAAAAAAGGGATCTCTGCCCCATGGCAAAATGAGTAGAATTGCATGAAATGTGTTATAAAATTGCAAAAATACCTCTCCGCCCCATGGCAAAATGTGTATAACGTGAGAAAGCTTGCATTAAAACTGCAACATTTTCTCTACGCCCCATGCCAAAATGTTTAGAGTTGAAGGAAATGTACTTTAAAATAGCATTTTTCTCTCTGCCGTCAAGAGGAGGGACACTCAATTATTTTGCCTGCTTGGTGGGGGGCCCCCAACCAAATCTCGTTTAAGGCTCCCAAAAAGCTAGAACCGGCCCTGCACATAATGAATCAAACATCTATATGTACTGTATGTATTCCTATGTATATATGTATTTCTAAAGTATACATTATTCTATATCTATGGGCCATAGGCTGTACCTGGGCCAAAGAGATGAGAAGTCTACGGAAGTGTCCTGAGGTGTCCCCACTGATGGCATCTTCCAGTGACTTCTTATTCTCTGAAATAACACATACAGCTTTCTTACACAGCACAGTACAGAGCAGTGCACTACTCATATTTATTTCAAAGGTTTTTTAGTCCCTATAGTGTGTGTCTGCCTGAGGAACTTACCTGTCTTATAGACCATGTTGATCTCTCTGATCTCTGCGTTGGAGCGAGAGGACAGGATCTCTATCAGACAAGCCTCGTCTGTCCCTGCACCCTGTCAGAACATACAGCAGAGAACAGTTGGTAGGTTTACGACATGAATATTACTACAAACCAAATATGATTTGGTTTGTTTTCCTCTGTTCCGTAAAACTAGTTTAGCTAGTTGTGTCAAACACAAAACATTCCACATTACACACACACACACACACACACACACACACACACACACACACACACACACACACACACACACACACACACACACACACACACACACACACACACACACACACACACACACACACACACACACACACACACACACACACACACACACACACACACGCTAAGAGAGAATATCCATGTCAGTGATTATAAAAACCCTTTCACAAACCTTTATGGCATCTTTGAGTTCATATGCATCAAGCTGGGCTGGGGTCTTCAACATGGCCAGCACCAGCTTCTCAAAGTTCCCTGAAAGCTCTGACTTCAGATCCTTAACCAGATCCTAGGAAGGTAAGGGGATACAAGCTTGGTATAATTCAATGCTATCCAAGCAATTCTTGAGTTGTTCTCTGTACCGCTGAGCACCGGCCCAAGCACTTTCACTGTTCTATAACTTGAATATCGGCACCGTCATTTTCTGTACTGCTTGAGTACTGGCACCTCTTTTAGAATATTGGCTGTGAAATATGATGAGTAACGGCAAATATATAGAAAGAGTACCGGCACCCAAAATGAGTGGCGGGACCTACTTCAGTCCACTACAAGCACTAATGCTATCTGGGTTCAACTGCTGTGTCATGTGATATACACTCTGACCCTCACTTCAGGGGCACATACTCAGACCATTGTATGATGCTGTAACACTCATTATATTCATTTGTTCCATGATAACTCAAATTAGATAAATAAAGTATCACGTTTTTAAAATGTAAATGAGAGTCGAGCCTATTCCTTCCAAATACCTTCCTATAATAAGAAATAAAATGATATGAAACATTTTTTGTCATGATCACTGATCACTCTATGATAAGAAATAAGCTAAAATAAAATGTATATTGTACCAATGTAGTATAATGTCAATGACTCTATTACCTTTCCGTAGGAGGTTTTGAAGGCCTCGAGCATGGGAACACGCTGTATGTTTGAGCGACTCCCTAGCAGGTCTATGATGGCCTGTTCATCAGTACCTGAAGGACAAGTTCCCTGTCAGAACACATATTCAAAACAGCCCATCCATTTCCCTTCGTGAGTTTATAACATAATTGTTTTTACTAGTATAGCTCAGCAAATGACATCATCAGGTCTTCATACATAATTAAGTCATTCAAAGATTGAGGCTCAATGATAGAAGGCAATGTAATTGCTAGTGTTGATTTTACCTATCCATTCCTTTCATATCTACACAAGTGCATATTGTATAAGGTTACTGACAAGGGTTTGTTTCTGGACAGGGCCTATTCTCTCGTGACATCTGGCCATTACGCATGTAATATTTGTTTCTGGTTTCAAGATTAGATATGGCTTAATGTATGTGCTCTCTGACACCTGGAGTTGGAAGACAGGAGACAATGCCAAATGACTAGTCAGCCCTTCCCCCCTCCGAGGGGCCAACATGTTTCTCTCTGTTACAGTATTCAAAAGACTGACTATTGAATGGCATTGAATAATACTATAGTATCCATGTTTGGTATATATCTGAAACGTGTTCACTGAGGATAACTCTGATGCTAACTATGGGTGAAATCTGAATTACTATATGAAAAAAGGTTTTATGGTCCTCTCAGGAATTCTGTCATATTTACACTGGTCTCATCCCCCATAGAAGCATTTAAATGCTGTGACACCCTGCGGAGATTGGGCCTTGGTGGTCAGGCTACACTGTAAACTTGGTATCATTAGATTGATCAAAAGTGATTGATTCTGGGTTGAAAGGATACACCTTCAGATGTAATAAATTGAATTAAATGCCTTTGTTCTGTCTCTTATCCTGTATCCAGTCCATGGAGGAAAGTTGTATGATCAATTCTCATTTCCTAGGCTTCTAGGCCTCTGGCTAGTAAGCATCTCCTTGTCCATGCTTTGCCTTGTTGTTTACTTTAGAATATACACTACCGGTCAAAAGTTTTAGAACACCTACTCATCCAAGGGTTTTTCTTTATTTTTACCATTTTCTACATTGTAGAATAATAGTGAAGACATAAAAACTAGGAAATAGCACATATGAAATCATGTAGTAACCGAAAGTGTTAAACAAATTGTCACGACTTCCGCCGAAGTCGGTCCCTCTCCTTGCTCGGGCAGCGTTCGGCGGTCGACGTCACCGGTTTTCTAGCCATTGCCGATCCACTTTTCATGTTCCATTGTTTTTGTCTTGTTTTACACACCTGGCTTCAATCCCACAATTACTTGTTCATTATTTAACCCTCTGTTCCCTATGTTTGTTTGTGAGTGATTGTTTGTATGTAATACAGTCCTTTGTTTGTGGGCTCGCTATTTAAGAGTTGTATTGTTTGTGAATAATTTGACTAAATACGTTTATTGCTCAATTCTGCTGTCCTGCGCCTGACTCCTCTTCACCAGCTTCACACAGGACTTATTACACAAATCTAAATATATTTTATATTTGAGATTCTTCAAATAGCCACCCTTTGCCTTGATGACCGCTTTGCACACTCTTGGCATTCTCTCAACCAGCTTCATGAGGTAGTCACCTGGAATGCATTTTAATTAAAAGGTGTGCCTTCTTAAAAGTTCATTTGTGGAATTTCTATCCTTCTTAATGCGTTTGAGCCAATCAGTTGTGTTGTGACAAGGTAGGGGGGTATACAGAAGATAGCCTTATTTGGTAAAAGACCAAGTCCATATTATGGCAAGAACCGCTCAAATAAGCAAAGGGAAACGACAGTCCATCATTACTTTAAGACATGAAGGTCAGTCAATACGGAAAACTTCAAGAACTTTGAAAGTTTCTTCAAGTGCAGTCGCAAAAACCATCAAGCGCTATGATGATACTGTTTCTCATGAGGACCGCCACATGAATGGAAGACCCAGAGTTACCTCTGCTGCAGAGTATCATTTTATTAGAGTTACCTGCCTCAGAAATTGCTGCCCAAATAAATGCTTCACAGAGTTCAAGTAACAGACATCTCAACATCAACTGTTCAGAGGAGACTGCGTGAATCAGGCTTTCATGGTCGATTTTGCTGCAAAGAAACCCCTACTAAAGGACACCAATAATAAGAAGAGACTTGCTTGGGCCAAGAATCACGAGCAATGGACATTAGACTAGTGGAAATGTGTGAACGGATGATCTCCGAATGTGTATTTCCCACCGTAAAGCATGGAGGAGGAGGTGTTATGGTGTGGGGGTGCTTTTCTGGTGACACTGTCTGTGATATATTTAGAATTCAAGGCATACTTAACCAGCATGGTTAACACAGCATTCTGCAGCGATACGCCATCCCATCTGGTTTGGGCTTAGTGGGACTATCATTTGTTTTTCAACAGGACAATAACCCAACACACCTCCAGGCTGTGTTAGGGCTATTTTACCAAGTAGGAGAGTGATGGAGTGCTGCATCAGATGACCTGGCTTCCACAATCCCCCGACCTCAACCAAATTGAGATGGTTTGGGATGAGTTGGACCGCAGAGTGAAGGAAAAGCAGCCAACAAGTGCTCAACATATGTGGGAACTCCTTCAAGACAGTTGGAAAAGCATTCCAGGTGAAGCTGGTTGAGAGAATCCCAAGAGTGTGCAAAGCTGTCATCAAGGCAAAGGGTGGCTATTTGATTTTTTTTTTAAATATAAAATATATTTTGATTTGCTTAACACTGTTTTGGTTACTACATGATTCCATATGTGTTATTTCATAGTTTTGATGTCTTCACTATTATTCTACAATGTAGTAAATAGTCAAAATAAAGAAAAACCCTTGAATGAGTAAGTGTTCTAAAACTTTTGACCGGTAGTGTATATGCCTACAATAACGCTTTGTTAATGTCAGTATAACCTTGTAACTTAAGCTTTATGTCTTGTATGTCAACTCATTCATTTTACATTTATGAAATAATACTTGCTTTGATATTCTCTTCTCATGACCATTCCTTAGTCAGCTAAATGCATAATACTCGATTGCACATGGTTCAACTGTAGTCTTTTGCATATGGATAATTATCTTTATGAGTCAGAAACATTTTAATGGCTAATTGCTTAGTCATATTACGAGTCGCATGTGAGGTATTTATAATATCATACACACTGTATATACAAATGTCAAATATTGCTGGCCACTACACTAACTCAAATCACTGGACCAATGTATAAAAGGTTTGGGGTTGTTTCTGGACAGGGTCTAACTCACTCACGAGACTCCAGTATAAGGGGCTAGGGGCTGTTTCTGGACTGGGCCTATTTAACCAACTCACCAAAGCCCTTCATGGCTTTCCTCAGAACCTCCACATCTCTCAGTGGGTCTGCTCCCGGAAAATCCTTGATGCTTCCCCGGAATCCTCTCTGAAAGAAAAGGGAATTAATCCGGAATGTTACCTGATTGCTTTACACTTTCAGTGTTATTTGCCAGTAAAACTCCTGGCAAAATCTCTTATAATTGACATCTCAAGAAGAGTAAGAAAACGATAGAAGCCCGATCAATATTAGTGCAGAACATTTAAGTATTCAAGTTTAAACCCATGGATAAAGTATGGACCCTTAACCAGATGTATACCTGTCCTAAAATGGTCTTTTGAAGAACTATTGTCACAATAGGGAATAACATTTCCCAGTCTATCTTACATTGACGGCAGGAGAGACGGGAATGGCTCCACCTCCAGGCATGGACGGGTTGGGCGACGGGGCTTGAGGGTACACTGGCATGGGCTGATTAGGCGCTGGTCCTCCTCCGTAACCAGGCATGGAGGGGTTGGGTGAGGGTGCCCGTGGGTAGCCAGGCATGGGCTGGCCTGGATAGCCCATGCCTGGGCCTTGAGGCTGGGGCATCTGCCCTCCTGGCTGGGGGTACATGCCAAAGGGCTGTTGGTTAGGGGACTGGGGGGCAGGGTGGGGGTATCCACTAGGGGTGAACATGGCTGCTGAGATCGGGTTGGCATGTGATTGGAGTAGAAGTGGGCATCCAATAAAATGTGCAGGAAGCTGATTGGTTTCAATTAATCTGCAAGCAAAGCTGTTTTGTAGATGATCAATTATGTATTATAGATGTTGATTAAACATCTGCTTTGGTTTTTTTAATAAAGAGAAAATAAAAGACAATTCAAAAAAGAAATGATACAAAACAGGGAGTTTTGAAGGATTACAAGTGAAAGAGAAGGTTGCAGTAAATTATTATGTTTTTGAAGCACTATCTGAGCTAATAAACATGAGCTACATTATTTTTGTCATGCGAGAGACTATTAAGGAAGGTTAACAAGAAAGCTGCCACATAGATTGGGGGTTGTACTGTATTTTCACCCCAGATTTACCATGGCTGGGAGATTGCCTGCGTTGAATCCAGGGTTGGACAGATTATCAAGACCAAAGGTGGGGAAACCAGCACCACCTCCCCAACTATCTGCAACAGATGACATAGATGGGCATGCCACTAAACTGTTTATGGCAAATCACTGACAAATTGCTATGCACTATTACTACTGTTTTACAACAGTTTGGACTGTTTTGCTTTGATGTTGTGGTTGTATATGATTGTAGTCAACCAATCCAGTAATTGACTAATCAATCAATCAAGAAATCCTTCAATCAGCTGTTACCAGAGACCAGAGGATAATTGTTCTGTTTCAAATAGAACATAGAAAGTGCTTAAACTTCATACTAGAGAAGTTTTAACAAATATCTGGTATTGCTGCTAGGGCAGAGAGGTAAAGAAATGGGTCAGTATTAAATTGGCTTTGGAATGAGACACCAGGACTAGCAATGAACACACTTGCCAATTCTAGTCAATAGAGTGATACTCAGGGCACACAGAATGGGAGTACTATGTCAGTCACTAGTTGGTCTGTGAGTGTTGTCTCTCAGCACAGCGGAGGTTGTTTAGAGAATAATAAAACAAATAAAACATGCTGTATGTGCATACATTAGGCATATAATGATCTGTTGTCCTGAGGCCTTACCTGCTGGGGGTATGGCTGGGTACCCTCCAGCTCCAGGCTGTGGTGGATAGCCACCAGCCTGAGGGGGGTAACCCCAGCCTGTGGGGGGTAACCACCTGCTTGAGGGGGATAGCCTCCTGCCTGGGGTGGATAGCCTCCTGCCTGGGGTGGATAGCCTCCTGCCTGGGGTGGGTAGGCGCCCGGCTGAGGGGGATAGCCACCAGCTTGAGCGGGGTATCCTGGATAACTCATGGTTTATAGCTGGGGAGAAGAAACATTGCTAAATTCCTCAGGATGACCCATTAAGCAGGAATGAATCGTGATTTCCTTGGCTGATAAATTGATCATAATAATAATTCAACTATGGGTAACTAAATGTAAATGGGTAACTAAATGTAATTTTTTCTCACCCATCTACAGACAATACCCCATAATGACAAAGTGAAATCACTTTTCTAGACATTTCTGCACATTTTTTTGAAAATTAAATACAGAAATGTCTCATTTACATAAGTATTCACACCCCTTAGTCAATACATGTTAGAATCACCATTGGCAGCAATTACAACTGTGAGTCTAAGAGCTTTTCACACCTGGATTATACAATATTTGCAAAATTTTTTTTTTAACTCTTTCAAGTTGGTTGTTGATCATTGCTAGATGCCCATTTTCAAGTCTTGCCATACATTTTCAAGCCGATTTAAGTCATAACTGTAACTAGATCACTCAGGAAAATTCAATGACGTCTTGGTAAGCAACTCCAGTGTATAATTGGCCTTGTGTTTTAGGTTATTGTCCTGCTGAAAGGTCAATTCATCTCCCAGTATCTGTTGGAAAGCAGACAAACAGGTTTTCCTGTAGGATTTTGCCTGTGCTTAAGCTCTAATCCGTTTCTTTTTATGCTAAAAAAACTCCTTAGTCCTTGCCGATGACAAGCATACCCCCCATAACATGATGCAGCCACCACCATGCTTGAAAATATGAAGAGTGGTACTCAGTGATGTGTTGTGTTGGATTTGCCACAAACACAATGATTTGTATTCAGGACATGAAGTTAATTTCTTTGCCACATTTTTTGCAGTTTTACTTTAGTTCCTTTTTGCAAACAAGATACATGTTTCGAAATATTTTTTATTCTGTACAGGCTTCTTTCTTTTCACTCTGGATTTAGGTTAGTATTGTTGAGTAATTACAATGTTGTTAATTTGTCCTCAGTTTTCTCCTATCACAGCCATTGAACTCTGCAACTGTTTTAAAGTCACCAAAGGCCTCATGGTGAAATCCCTGAGCAGTTTCCTTAGTCTCCAGTGACTGGGTGTATTGATACACCATCCAAAGTGTAATTATTAACTTCATGCTCAAAGTGATATTCAATGTATGCTTTTTTTTGTTTTTACCCATCTACCAATAGGTGCCCTTCTTTGAGAGGCATTGGAAACCCTCCCTCATCTTTGTGGTTAAATCGGTGTTTGAAATTCACTGCTTGACTGAGGGACCTTACAGATAATTGTATGCGTGGGGTACAGAGATCAGGTAGTCATTCAAAAATAAATGTTAAACGCTATTATTTAACACAGAATGAGTCCATGGAACTTACCATGAGACTTGTTAAGCACATTTTTACTCCTGAACTTATTTAGGCTTGCCATAACAAAAAGGGGTTAAATACTTATTGACTCAAGACATTTCAGCTTTTCATTTTAAATTGATTTGTAAAAATGTCTAAAAACATAATTCCACACATTATGGGGTATTGTGTGTAGGCAGTGACACAAAATCTCAATTGAATCCATTTTAAATTCAGGCAGTAATACAACAAAAAGTGGGAAAAGTCAAGGGTTGTGAACTTTCTGAAGGCTCTGTAAGTATCTGGAATAATCATTGAGATTTTTTTTTATTTAGAATGGAAGAATGCCCTTTATGACATTTTGAAGCCCGTTTTGATGTTGTTGAAGACCTAGTAGCAAACTTGACTCTCCTTTGCTTTTGTTACTTTTGGTGGTGGCAGCAGAACTGCTTGTTATTTGACACTAAGATTATGCTGCTGTGTGTGAAAAACCCATTTCATAACACGCCAGCTTGTTCCATCCGTGGTTCCATGCTTGGGCACCTGAGTTTGAGTGAAAGTGTGGGTGCAAAAGCTTGGGAGGGCGGTGAGGGGGGAGGGGTCTGGGAGACTTCCCCCAGAATATTTTAGATACATTTTTCCTACAATTCTACACTATTTAACAGTGGGAATCCATATTTATGAAGATAACAATTTCTTAGGTTTTGCCACAATAAATTACACTATATATACCAAAGTATGTGGACACCCCTTCAAATTAGTGGATTCGGCTGTTTCAGTCACACCCGTTGCTGACAGGTGTATAAAATCGAGCACACAGCCATGCAATCTCCATATACAAATGTTGGCAGTAAAATGGCCTTACTGAAGAGCTCAGTGACTTTCCATCTTTCCAACAAGTCAGTTCGTAAAATGTGTGCCCTGCTAGAGCTGCCCCAGTCAACTGTAAGTGCTGTTATCATGAAGTGGAAACGTCTAGGAGCAACAACAGCTCAGCTGCAAAGTGGTAGGCCACACAAGCTTGGCTGTTGAAGCGTTGGTTATAAATTTATTGAATCTGAGCTCCTAGAGTGTGCGGCTCTCCTTTTCTTTTTCAAGTGTTCTACTCCGCTAGCCAGCACCTCGCTTAAACCGGTGTGCATTTCCTTCGTCTCCAGGCCACACAAGCTCACAGAACGGGACAGTCGAGTGCTGAAGCGTCTGTCCTCAGTTGCAACACTCACTACCGAGTTCAAAACCGACTCTGGAAACAACATCAGCACAAGAACTGTTCATCGGGAGCTTCATAAAATGGGTTGCCATGGCCGAGCAGCCACACACAAGCCTAAGATCACCATGCGCAATGCCAAGAGTCGGCTGGAGGGGTGTAAAGCTCGCTGCCATTGGACTCTGGAGCAGTGGAAACACCTTCTCTGGAGTGATGAATCATGCTTCACCATCTGGCAGTCCGACGGACAAATCTGGGTTTGGCGGATGCCAGTAGAACGCTACCTGCCCCAATGCATAGTGCCAACTGTAAATGCCTGTAATGCGTTTTTCATGGTTCGGGCTAGGCCCCTAAGTTCCAGTGAAGGGAAATCTTAACACTACAGCATACAATAACATTCTAGATGATTCTGTGCTTCCAACTTTGTAGCAACAGTTTGGGTTAGGCCCTTTCCCGTTTCAGCATGACAATATCCCCATGCACAATGCAAGGTCCATACAGAAATGATTTGTCAACAATTGGCTCAGCTTCTTCTGGGTTAGGGGAGGGTTTGGCCCGCCGGGATGTCCTTGTCCCATCGCACTCCAGCGACTCCTTGTGGCGTGCCGGGCCCATTAAGCTGACTTCGGTCGCCAGCTGTACGGTATTTCCTCTGACACATTGGTGCGGCTGACTTCCGGGATAAGCGAGCAGTGTGTCAAGAAGCAGTGCGGTTTGGCAGGGTTGTGTTTCAGAGGACGCATGGCTCTCGACCTTCACCTTTCCAGAGTCCGTACAGGGGAGAAAAAGGGGTCATTAAAAAATAATAAAAAAAATAATAATAATAATTTGTTGAGATTAGTGTGGTAGAACTTGATTGGCCTGTACAGAGCCCGGACCTCAACCCTGGCTGAATGTAACAAATTCCCTCAAGCAATGTTCCAACATCTAGTGGAAAGCCTTCCCAGAAGAGTGGAGGCTGTTAAAGCAGAAAAGGGGGGACCAACTCCATATCAATGCCGATGTTTATAAAATGAGATGTTCAACAAGCAGGTGTCCACATACTTTTGGTCATGTTGAAAAAAACGTGTTTTAATGATTAGATGACTAATCTATTCCCTTCCCTGAAAATCCCACCCCCAATAATTAATTGACAGGTCTGAAACCCTACCAACCCTGTGACTCACAAACATACCACCCCGTTCCCTGAAAATCCCACCCATAGTGATCAATTGACAAGTCTGAAACCCTACCGACTCTGTGACTCTCACAAATATCCTGCCCCTCCCCTGACAGTCCCACCAACAGTGATCAATTGACAGGCCAAACTGTTAAGAAAGTGGCCAGGATAACGCACGACAATGAGGAAATTAAATCGGAAATGGGAGGAATAATATTGTTTTACCCAATAAGGATTTGAATAGTGTACCCAATAAGGATTTGAATAGTGTACCCAATAAGGATTTGAATTGTGTACTTGGTAGGTTAAGAAAAAGCATTGTTAAATTGCACATTAAGTTAAGTTTTCATATTCTTTCTATCACAAATAATGTTATCACAATAATGTAGTACAATTACAAATGTGAACTTTGATTTATCTTTTAACAATGTATTATTAACTGGAGCATTTAAATTTGGTCTTTGATTACGTTCACAATAAAAATAATATTACGTATTATTATTGCACATGGTCTGCGGTTTTGAGGCCGGTTGAACTTACTGCCAAATTCTTTAAAATGACATTGAAGGTGGCTTATGGTGGATAAATGAATATTACATTCTCTGGCAACAGCCCTGGCGGACAATCCTGCAGTCAGCATGCCCATTGTTTTATTTAACCTTTATTTAACTATGCAAGTCAGTTAAGAACAAATTCTTATTTACAATAACGGCCTACCGGGGGAACAGTGGGTTAAGTGCCTTGTTCAGGGGCAGAAGGACATATTTTTACCTTGTCAGCTCGGGGGATTCAATCCAGCAACCTTCCAGTTACTGGCCCAACGCTCTAACCACTAGGATACCTGCCGCCCCAGATTGCATGCTCCCTCAAAACTTGAGACATCTGTGGCATTGTGACAAAACTGCACATTTTAGAGTGGCCCTTTATGGTCCCCAGCACAAGGTGCACCTGTGTAATGATAATGTTTAATCAGCTTCTTGATATGCCACACCTGACAGGTGGATGGATTATCTTGGCAAAGAAGAAATGCTCAATATCAGAGATGTAAACAAACTTGTGCACAAAATTTGAGAGACATTTCTGAGATCTTTTATTTCATCTCATGAAACATGGGACCAACACTTTACATGTTGCCTTTAAAAACGTTGTTCAGTGTATATAGCCAAGTTATCATTAGCCTACTCATTGTGTAACTATTATTACGTGTTTTACTTTTCTATTATTTCGCTATTTCTTTCTCCCTGCATTGTTGGGAAAGGCCGAAAGTTAGCATTTCACTTTTAGTCCACACCTTTTGTTTACAAAGCATAAGCAGGAATACAATTTGATTTGTAACCGCGATCCGGCCATGGTGCACTGCTGAGCTCGCATATGGGGCTCAGCCAGGACCATTACCTTTGTAACTGCATAAAAACATTTTACCAATGTGATTTAACCGATTGAAGTTGGGAAATAGATGGCAAAAAATGCAGAATGGTGTTAAATGCCTGTAAACAGCTTGTGGAGGAAAATTATAACTTTTATACTTTTTAATTATACCACAACATTGTTGAATACTCGTTTCTGATTGGCTAGAAGGGCATTCAATAATGGACATTAAAACCAGATAACGGGACAGTTGGAAAAGTTATCCAGACACCTTGCAATCATGATGCAATATGCACCTACAATTTGTTTTATTTTACCTTTATTTAACCAGGTAGGCTAGTTGAGAACAAGTTCTCATTTACAACTGCAACCTGGCCAAGGTAAAGCACAGCTGATTGATAGATACAATAACAAAGAGTTACACATGGAATACACAGACATACAATAATACAGTATAATTTTTTTTAATAAAAATACACATTTAAAAAGTCTATATACAGTGAGTGCAAATGAGGTAAGATAAGATAAGGGAGGTAGGGCAATAAATAGGCCATGGTGGCGAGGTAATTACAATATAGCAATTAAACACTGGGATGGTAGATGTGCAGAAGATAAATGTGCAAGTTACTGGGAGTGCAAAAGAGCAAGATAAATAAATAAATACAGTATGGGGATGAGGTAGTAGGATGGGCTGTTTAGAGATGGGCTATGTGCAGGTGCAGAGTGAGTGATTTTCAGTGATTTTTGTAGTTCGTTCCAGTCATTGGCAGCAGAGAACTGGAAGGAAAGGCAGCCAAAGAAGGAATTGGCTTTGGGGATGACCAGTGAGATATACTGGCTGGAGTGCGTGCTTTGGGTGGGTGCTGCTATGGTGACCAGTGAGTTGAGATAAGGCGGGGCTATACCTAGAAAATACTTGTAAATGACCTGGAGCCAGTGGGCCAGACGAGTATGAAGCGAGGGCCAGCCAACAAGGGCATACAGGTCGCAGTGGTGGGTAGTATATGGGGATTTGGTGACAAAGGGGATGGCACTGTGATAGACTGCATCCAATTTGTTGAGTAGAGTATTGGAGGCTATTTTGTAAATGACATCGCCGAAGTCGAGGATCGGTAGGATGGTCCGTTTTATGAGGGTATGTTCAGCAGCATGAGTGAAGGATGCTTTGTTGAGAAATAGGAAGCCGATTCTAGATTTAATTTTGAATTGGAGATATTTAATGTGAGTCTGGAAGGAGAGTTTACAGTCTAACCAGACACCTAGTTATTTGTAGTTGTCCACATATTATAAGTCAGAACCGTCCAGAGTAGTGATGCTGGACGGGCGGGCAGGTGCGGGCAGTGATCGGTTGAAGAGCATGCATTTAGTTTTACTTGCATTTAAGAGCAGTTGGCCACGGAAGGAGAGTTGTATGGCATTGAAGCTCATCTGGAAGTTAGTTAACACAGTGTCCAAAGAAGGGCCAGAAGTATACAGAATGGTGTCGTCTGCGTAGAGGTGGATCAGAGAATCACCGGCAGCAAGAGCGACACCATTGATGTATACAGAGAAGAGAGTCGGCCCGAGAACTGAACCCTGTGGCACCCCCATAGAGACTGCCAGAGGTCCGGACAACAGGCCCTCCGATTTGACACACTGAACTCTATCAGATAAGTAGTTGGTGAACCAGGCGAGGCAATCATTTGAGAAACCAAGGCTGTTGAGTCTGCCGATAAGGATGTGGTGATTGACAGAGTCGAAAGCCTTAACCAGGTCAATGAATACGGCTGCACAGTAATGTCTCCTGTCGATAGTGGTTATGATATCGTTTAGGATCTTGAGTGTGGCTGAGGTGCACCCATACATTCATGCAGACCTTACTTGCTACAACGTTATAGAAAGCTAAACGTTTATCCCTTACATTTCATATTGCTTCTAGCCTAGCATTTGATTTCCAACAGTGATGGTTTGTATAAACCTTGCTCTCTGCCTGTCTGACCTCTGAAAAAATGTTTCACTTTTGAAATTCGATCTCTCCCCAGTAACATTACAGAGAATTCTGATTCAGGCGAAATCATGCAACACTATTATCATATATGCAATTAAATGTAAATAAAATGCTATGAAAACAGACACAAATTTAGTGTTTACTGCCCTTCCTGCAGTAGAGTTTGTAACTTTAGTTGGCTAAGTGAGAAGACGTTAGCCAGCCTGCTTACTGCATAGCAACCAATGTTTAAAGTATTGTTTTTTGTCCACAGATGGAAGGATGAAATAGTATAGATTTGCAGAACGCATTACAGGCATCACAAGCATAGCTATGTAAATTAAGTGACAGTGAAGCTTTTGTGATTGGACAGTAAGCATTAAAGAAGATTGACAGAAAGCAGGACGCACTACAGACATTAAAAGCATATCTATGTAAATTAAGTGACTTTTGCATTCTAGGCATTGTTCTTGACCCTGATTCAAACTGGCTATTTTGGCACTGTGTTTCTGAGGCTATAAGTCAATGCTAACCCTGCTCCAGTTCTGGGCCAGCTAACCCTGGGTTGGTGCTAGCCCACTTTAGAATGTGCACTTAGCACCGGGCTAAAATCTCCCTTTGGCTAAGGAGGCTCTTAGCCCTGGGCTGGTAAAGTGTGAACATGCCTTGAATTTGCTCGTGGTGCACAGTTAAAATTATATGTAACACCATTGCACCAACACCATCGGACATGAAACAATTATACAAATTTAACAACAGCACAACAATATATAATTGTATTTTGCAGTTGCCTTTTCAATTTAAACATCAGTGGTGCATCTAGTGATTTCTAACTGCACTGAACCAAATCAGTGGTGCACTGGAGCAAAGCAAAACTTTGAGTGGACAAAACCATTAATCTTGAGGTGCCTGGGGAGTGGATGCAAAATACAATCTGTTAATTGTTATATCATATATAAAATGCACATATCTATTTTAATACAGACTAGCTCAAAACATTGCTAATAATTGAAAATGACAAGTTACCCAATGGATCATGATCATTTTCTGGTAAAATAATGTGGAGTGCCAGAACATACATTTGCACCCCTATTTTGAAAGTGGGTTGTTTGCTGCATTGCTCAGACACCTACAGTGGCAAGAAACAGTATGTGAACCCTTTGGAATTATCTGGATTTCTGCATAAATTGGTCATAAAATTTGATCTGATCTTCATTTAAAGTCACAACAACTGACAAACACAGTCTGCTTAAACTAATAACACACAAATTATATTGAATACATAATTTAAACATTCACAGTGTAGGTTGGAAAAAGTATGTGAACCCCAAGGCTAATGACTTCTGCAAAAGATTTTTGGAGTCAGGAGTCAGCTAACCTGGAGTACAATCATTGAGACGAGATTGGAGATGTTGATTAGAGCTGCCCTGCCATATAAAAACACTCACAAAATGTGAGTTTGCTATTCACAAGAAGCATTGCCTGATGTGAACCATGCCTCGAACAAAAGATATCACAGAAGACCCAAGATTAAGAATTGTTGACTTGCATGAAGCTGGAAAGGGTTACCAAAGTATCTCTAAAAGCCTTGATGATCATCAGTCCACAGTAAGACAAATTGTCTATAAATGGAGAAAGTTCAGCACTGTTGCTACTCTCCCTAGGAGTGGCCGTACTGCAAAGAAGACTGCAAGAGCACAGCATGCTCTGTGAAGTTAAGAAGAATCCTAGAGTGTCAGCTAAAGACTTACAGAAATCTCTGGAACATTGTCTACGATACTTAAAACACTAAACAAGAATGGTGTTCATGGGAAGACACCACGGAAGAAGCCACTGCTGTCCAAAAAAAACATTGCTGCACGTCTGAAGTTCGCAAATTAACATCTAGATGTTCCACAGCGCTACTGGCAAATTATTCTGTGGACAGATGAAACTAAAGTTGAGTTGTTTGGAAGGAACACACAACACAATGTGTGGAGAAAAAAAGGCACAGCACACCAACATCAAAGCCTCATCCCAACTGTAAAGTATGGTGAAGGGGGCATCATGGTTTGGGGCTGCTTTGCTGCCTCAGGGCCTGGACAGCTTGCTATCATCGACGGAAAATGAATTCCCAAGTTTATCATGACATTTTGCAGGAGAATGTTAGTGTATCTGTCCACCAATTGAAGCTCAACAGAAGTTGGGTGATGCAACAGGACAATGACCCAAAACACAGAAGTAAATGAACAACAGAATGGCTTCAACAGAAGAAAATACACCTTCTGGAGTGGCCCAGTCAGAGTCCTGACCTCAACCCGATTGAGATGCTGTGGCATGACCTCAAGATAGCGGTTCACACCAGACATCCCAAGAATATTGCTGAACTGAAACAGTTTTGTAAAGAGGAATGGTCCAAAATTCCTCCTGAGCGTTGTGCAGGTCTGATCCGCACCTACAGAAAACATTTGGTTGAGGTTATTGCTGTCAAAGTAGGGTCAACCAGTTATTAAAACCAAGGGTTCACATACTTGTTCCACCCTGCACTGTGATTGTTTACACGGTAGGTTCAATAAAGACATGAAAATATATGATTGTTTGTGTGTTATTAGTTTAAGCAGACTGTGTTTGTCTACTGTTAGATGAAGATCAGATCAAATTGTATGACCAATTTATGCAAAGGTCCAGGTAATTCCAAAGGGTTCACATACTTTTTCTTGCCACTATATGGTTCCATGGAAGTATTCCTTCTCATCATTTGCATTTTAGTGACAGTGGAAAGAAGGACAGACTGTTTTTTGTATTTGAATAGGAACACAGTTCTAGGTCAAGGGTCTGTCCGGAGGATGTAAAGTTATAGAATGTTCAGATAGTCATATCTGTTCTACACCATGCATTTATGTCTGTCAGATAGAATAGGGAATAATGTCAGCTCTATTCATTCTATTTCATATTACTGACTACACCCAAGGTGTGCCAACATAAAAAGCACATTCAGTACAAAGTTCAGCAGGGGTGTCAAACTAATTTTATAATAAATATTGATGGATTTAAGGACTACATAACTGTTATTACACCATCACCCATCACTTATTTAATCTACATTCTTAGAAAGAAAAGTGCTATCTATAACAAAAAGGGTACTTTGTCTGTTCCCATAGGAGAACCTTTTAATTAACCCCTTTTGGGTTCCATGTAGAACCCTTTCCACAGAGGGTTCTACATGAAACCCAAAAGAGTTAAACTTGGAACCAAAAAGGGTTCTACCAGGAACCAAAAAGGGTTCTCCTATGGGGACAGTCACAGAACCGTTTTTTCTAGGAGTGTACCGTACACACACAAGACACAAGACCTCAGCCTAAAATGAAACTAAGAGAGAAAGCCAAAGTCCAAACACCAGAAGCTAAAGCAATCAACCATGCTTCTCATTTATCTAACCTATCTACAACTAACACTAATTTCAACACAAATGCCACAAATGCTTTCTCCTATCAGTGGCCTGAGGCCTTTAGATTTTAAGTAAACAAGCAACAGTGTAATACAGGAGTGAAATTGTGACACAAAGACATCAACTTAAAAGAAACCAAAGAATTTGACTAGGACACAAGCTCAGCATACTCACCAAAGCCCATAGGCATTTAACCTCCTGTATAATGATCAATCCACAAATCAATGGCAAATACAGCCTAAATTAAGAAACAGGCTACCAACTGGCACAATCGCTCTGATATATTAGAATGAAATGTGGCACCTTTCTATTGATCAAATGTAAGGAACGTTACACATGTATACAGATCTCTGTATAAATATATGTAGCCATATGGGATTCATATGTGTAAGGCCCTGTAAAGCACACAAATGTTTGCTGGGCGAATGGGAGTAGGTCTTGTGCTGAAGTGTGTGGGCATATTTATTCCCCATGTTCGATATAGAGGTTGACCGATTAACTCTGCATGGCCGATTAATTAGGGCCGATTTCAAGCTTTCATAACAATCGGTTATCTGCCTTTTTGGATGCTGATTACATTGCAATCCACGAGGAGACTGCGTAGCAGGCTGACCACCTGTTACGCGAGTGCAGCATCAAAAGGACCTTGTGGCTGCAAGGAGCCAAGGTAAGTTGCTAGCTAGCATTAAACTTATCTTAAACATAATCACAAGTTAACTACACATGGTTGATGATATTACTAGGTTAACTAGCTTGTTCTGCATTGCATATAATCAAGGCGGTACTTGTTAATTTATCATCGAATCACAGCCTACTTCAACTTCATGATTTAACAAAAGTGCATTCGCGAAAAAAGCACAATCGTTGCAAACATGTACCTAACTATAAACATCAATGCCTTTCTTAAAATCAATACATAAGTATATATTTTTTAAATCTGCATATGTAGTTCAAATAAATTCATGTTAGCAGGCAATATTAACTAGGGAAATTGTGTCACTTCTCTTGCGTTCAGTGCAAGCAGAGTCTGGGTATATGCAGCAGTTTGGCTTGTTGCGAACTGTTGAAAGGCCATTTATTCCTAACAAAGACTGTAATTAATTTGCCAGAATTTAAAAAAATTATGACATAACATTGAAGGTTGTGCAATGTTACAGTAATATTTAGACTTAGGGTTGCCACCCGTTCGATAAAATACGGAAAGGTTCCATATTTCACTGAAAGAATAAACGTTTTGTTTTCGAAATGATCGTTTCTGGATTTGACCATATTAATGACCAAAGGCTCGTATTTCTGTGTGTTTATTATAATTAAGTATATGAATTGATAGAGCAGTCTGACTGAGCGGTGGTAGGCTGCAGCATGCTCGTAAGCATTCATTCAAACAGCAGCTCTTAGCAATGCTGGGATGCAAAGCCCTGTTTATGACTTCAAGCCTATCAACTCCAGAGATCAGGCAGGCAATACTAAAGTGCCTATAAGAACATCCAATAGTCAAAGGTATATGAAATACAAATGGTATAGAGATAAATAGTCCTATAATTCCTATAATAACTACAACCTAAAACTTCTTAACTGGGAATATTGTTAAAAGGAACCACCAGCTTTCATATGTTCTCATGTTCTGAGCAAGGAACTTAAACGTTAGCTTTTTTACATGGCACATATTGCACTTTTACTTTCTTCTCCAACACTGTGTTTTTGCATTATTTAAACCAAATTGAACAGGTTTCATTATTTATTTGAGACTAAATTGATTTTATTTATGCATTATATTAAGTTAAAATAAAAGTGTTCATTGTTCATTCAGTATTGTTGTAATTGTAATTTATTACAAATATATATATATAAAAATTGGCCGATTAATCGGTATCGGCTTTTTTTGGTCCTCCAATAATCGGTATCGGCATAGAAAAATCATAATCGGTCAACCTCTAGTTCAATACGGTACAAATGATGGGTGTTACTGTTGACAGTTGAGGCCTTTAACTGGTCCAGAAATAGATTGTTTGAAAATAACCTCCAAGTGGCTCCAATGTAAACTCAGCAAAAAAAGAAACGTCCTCTCACTGTCAACTGTGTTTATTTTCAGCAAACTTAACATGTGTAAATATTTGAATGAACAAAAAAAAAATTCAACAACTGAGACATAAACTGAACAAGTTCCACAGGCATGTGACTAACATAAATGGAATAATGTGTCCCTGAACAAAGGGGGGCTCAAAATCAAAAGTAACAGTCAGTATCTGGTGTGGCCACCAGCTGCATTAAGTACTGCAGTGCATCTCCTCTTCATGGACTGTGCCAAATTTTCCAGTTCTTGCTGTGAGATGTTACCCCACTCTTCCACCAAGGCACCTGCAAGTTCCCAGACATTTCTGGGGGGAATGGCCCTAGCCCTCACCCTCCGATCCAACAGGTCCCAGATGTGCTCAATGGGATTGAGATCCGGGCTCTTCGCTGGCCATGGCAGAACACTGACATTCCTGTCTTGCAGGAAATCACGCACAGAACGAGCAGTATGGCTGGTGGCATTGCTGGAGAGTCATGTCAGGATGAGCCTGCAGGAAGGGTACCACATGAGGGAGAAGGATGTCTTCCCTGTAACGCACAACGTTGAGATTGCCTGCAATGACAACAAGCTCAGTCCAATGATGCTGTGACACACCGCCCCAGACCATGACGGACCCTCCACCTTCAAATCGATCTCGCTCCAGAACACAGGCCTCAGTGTAACGCTCATTCCTTTGACGATAAACGCGAATCCGACCATCACCCCTGGTGAGACAAATCCACCCTGTCTGTTCCAGCAACGGTGGGTTTGTGCCCATAGGCGACGTTGTTGCCGGTAATGTCTGTTGAGGACCTGCCTTACAACAGGCCTACAAGCCCTCAGTCCAGCCTCTCTCAGCCTATTGTGGACAGTCTGAGCACTGATGGAGGGATTGTGCGTTCCTGGTGTAACTCGGGCAGTTGTTGTTGCCATCCTGTACCTGTCCCGCAGGTGTGATTTTCGGTTGCACCGATCCTGTGCCGGTGTTGTTACACGTGGTCTGCCACTGAGAGGACGATCAGCTGTCCGTCCTGTCTCCCTGTAGTGCTGTCTTAGGCGTCTCACAGTACAGAGATTGCAATTTATTGCCCTGGCCACATCTGCAGTCCTCATGCCTCCTTGCAGCATGCCTACGGCACGTTCACGCAGATTAGCAGGGAGCCTGGGCATCTTTCTTTTGGTGTTTTTCAGAGTCAGTAGAAAGGCCTCTTTAGTGTCCTAAGTTTTCATAACTGTGACCATAATTGCCTACCGTATGTAAGCTGTTAGTGTCTTTACGACCGTTCCACAGGTGCATATTCATTAATTGTTTATGGTTCATTGAACAAGCATGGGAAACAGTGTTTAAACCCTTTACAATGAAGATCTGTGAAGTTATTTGGATTTTTACAAAATATCTTTGAAAGACAGGGTCCTGAAAAAGGGACGGTTCTTTTTTTGCTGAGTTTATATAGCCATACCAATACCAAAAGTTCAGACAACTATTTTGGCTCTATGTTATAGGCCTAATTATTGCTCAACAACCCAAAAGAGAAATAAGTTATATTTATACAAGTCATCCACATGATAGGCCTTTTACAATTATGTATTTCCTCAAATATATTGTACAGGCAGTTAAACATTATAGGGTACTTTACAGATAAAAGACAAACTCCTTATTCTAAATGACATAGGCCTACTTTTACTACCTTTCAACATTGAGTAAATAAGAGAATACCCTAGGCCGGCGCTTATAATAAAGCTTTGGGAATAGCCTATGTAACAGTATAGCTTTCGTCCCTCTCCTCGCCCCTACCTGGGCTTGAACCAGGAACCCTCTGCACACATCGACAACAGTCACCCTCGAAGCACCGTTACCCATCGCTCCACAAAAGTCGCGTATCAAGGAAAGCAACTACTTCAAGGTCTCAGAGCGAGTGGCGTCACAAATGTAAACGTTAGTGGCGCGCACCCCGCTAACTAGCTAGCCATTTCACACCGGTTACACTCACCCCCCTTTTGGCCTCCTCCTTTTCCGCAGCAACCAGTTATCCGGGTCAACAGCATCAATGTAACTTTAAGGCTCCCGTCCCTCTCCGCGCCCCCGCATGGGCAATGGGTAACGTTGCTTCGAAGGTGACTGTTGTCTATGTGTGCAGAAGGACCCTGGTTCGAGTCCAGGTCGGGGCGCGGAAAGAGACTAAAGCGAACTGTTACACCTACACTGCATCGTGACCGAATGACAGCAACTCAAGATAGACAGACGCAAAATATCTTTTATATTTGATCAGTCAATACCGAAACCAAGCAAAAATAAAATGACACCAGTAGACTTTTTAGCCGTAAAGTAGCCAACGAAACTTTAATTTTAAACTTGAAGTTGTAATTTGTATACATTGTCAAGGCTCCGCACTGGGCCTACTAATCGGAAGAAAAGCAAATTTACCGAAGCCGCCTGTCGTTGTCAGGCAAATTACTCAAACATACAATTCAAATAGCCTAGTGTAGTTATATAACTAACCACAGGCCTAGCCTACTTTATCATGTTTTCAGTGAAATTAGACATTTTGTTATATTGTGTATAGCCTTCGCGCAAGAAGGCTAGCTAGTAGAGAAATTAATTTTTCCAAGCGGTGTTAACATCAAGCGGTGTTAATTACGCACTATCGCTACTGGAAACGATTGATATATTATAGCTAGTTCAGCTTCGATTTAAGCAAAACATTTCGTTTGTCACTTACTTTTGGTTTGCTTAGACGTCTCTTCCTGCCCGCGTTGGTCTATTTTTCTAGCTCAGCTTCTGTATGTATTTAACGAAGGTGGGTGGGACTCCTCATACATTCCAACCCAGTCTCTCATTAATTACCGCACAGTGGTAACAAACTTATGACAGTGACATGTTAGGTGAATCATCGAGATAGGGAAAAAGTGACAAATGATGACACATTTGCTCAGTCATATGCATATGGTGCAATGAGAGGCCACCAGAGAAGAGACGCCGCCTCAGCAGGAGGGTTGGCAGACATGTCACAAGAACAAGTATGTCGAGTAGTTTTGATATCGCGTGTTTGTCTTCAGTTTTTGTTGCTAGAATTTGACAACGATAGCTTCTAGTCAGGGTCTGAAATTAATCTCTTTAATTTCTACCAGCCACTTTAAAAAAATCTGCCACTTATGAAATCTATGTTAAACGCTTTATAATTGTAAACACTGAGTCATTGGTAGGCTACCTGACATTAGAAATATGGTACATATTGTGTAACCTTAATCCATGATTATTCTTAATTTATAATAATATTAATAGGTCATTCTTCTATCTGCCATGGTGGCGTGGGAGAAAAATCCAGCTATTTGGTAATTTTCCAGTACCCATGTTGGAGTCTCTGGTCGCCTAGTAATTTTCCAGTGCCCATACTATTTCCTTTGGAAGTAGGAAGAAGAAGAGGTACAAGGTTAAACATAAGACATATGTAAACAGAATGAAGGTCGAAAGACTATGGAAGTGAACTTTGTTGTAGCTGATTTAGCAAGACGCTTCAAAAGGTCACCCGGTCAGTTTAAGTAAAACATTGAAATTCTGGATAGATGTCATTGCTGAGCACACCAAGGATCTCATTCCATGGCTGCCTCGTGAGATGATAAAGGCTACTATGCCACAGGTTTTTCAGGAGAATTTTTCAAACACAACTTGTGTTATTGACTGCGCAGAAAGTGTTTTGCAGAAGGCTAAAAATCTGGACTCAAGAACTTAATCTTAGTCACTACTATAACATGCGCTGAGAGTCGGGAAGCAAGTTCAGGGAGTGAGTGTTTTAATAAAATAAACAGAACATAATCCAAAACAAGAACCTCTTAACAACACACAGACAAGAAACAATAACACCTGGGGAAGAAACCAAAGGGAGTGACATATATAAAGCAGGTAATCAAGGAAATGATGGAGTCCATGTGAGTCTGACGACGCGCAGGTGCGTATAACGATGGTGACAGGTGTGCGCCATAACGAACGGCCTGGTGACCTAGAGGCCGGAGGGAGCAATCGTGACAACTACTATGCCAGTAATACTGTAAAATATCTAGTTGCAACTGCCCCATCAGGAATGGTTGTGTCTCACGCACGACGCATTGCTAATGTCACTATTCAAGTGGAACGAGCAATAAGGCGTCTTACTGTGTACAAGATTCTCTCAAACTATGCCTATTAGTTTGGTCCCTAAAATTGACAACATACTTAAAATGTGTGCATCTCCTGTAAATCTGAGCGCTTATTTCTAGAAAATAGACACAATGTATAACACAATCAACATGACAATCAACATGCACTGATAATTTATGTATTCCAAAAATGTACATCACTATTACTATTAAATGAATTGCAAAATATTGTCAGCATTTGTAACATTTTATTCTAACTGTTAGCTGTATTTGTTTTGTCAGCTCACACAATTGCCTGTACCAACTTGCCTATTTTAACTGGTTCTGTCCTATGAAAAATAAACTGGTGCGAGATCATTACACTGTGTTTGTAGATCTCTTAATAAATTGATTATCTAATATACAGTGGGGCAAAAAAAGTATTTAGTCAGCCACCAATTATGCAAGTTCTCCAACTTAAAAAGATGAGAGAGGCCTGTAATTTTCATCATAGGTACACTTCAACTATGACAGACGAAATGAGAAAAAGAAATCCAGAAAATCACATTGTAGGATTTTTAATTTATTTATTTGCAAATTATGGTGGAAAATAAGTATTTGGTCAATAACAAAAGTTTCTCAATACTTTGTTATATACCCTTTGTTGGCAATGACAGAGGTCAAACGTTTTCTGTAAGTCTTCACAAGGTTTTCACACACTGTTGCTGGTATTTTGGCCCATTCCTCCATGCAGATCTCCTCTAGAGCAGTGATGTTTTGGGGCTGTCGCTGGGCAACACGGACTTTCAACTCCTCCAAAGATTTTCTATGGGGTTGAGATCTGGAGACTGGCTAGGCCACTCCAGGACCTTGAAATGCTTCTTACGAAGCCACTCCTTCGTTGCCAGGCGGTGTGTTTGGGATCATTGTCATGCTGAAAGACCCAGCCACGTTTCATCTTCAATGCCCTTGCTGATGGAAGGAGGTTTTCACTCAAAATCTCACAATACATGGCCCCATTCATTCTTTCCTTTACACGGATCAGTCGTCCTGGTCCCTTTGCAGAAAAACAGCCCCAAAGCATGATGTTTCCACCCCCATGCTTCACAGTAGGTATGGTGTTCTTTGGATGCAACTCAGCATTCTTTGTCCTCCAAACACGACGAGTTGAGTTTTTACCAAAAAGTTCTATTTTGGTTTCATCTGACCATATGACATTCTCCCAATCCTCATCTGGATCATCCAAATGCTCTCTAGCAAACTTCAGACTGGCCTGAACATGTACTGGCTTAAGCAGGGGGACACGTCTGGCACTGCAGGATTTGAGTCCCTGGCGGCGTAGTGTGTTACTGATGGTAGGCTTTGTTACTTTGGTCCCAGCTCTCTGCAGGTCATTCACTAGGTCCCCGTGTGGTTCTGGGATTTTTGCTCACCCTTCTTGTGATCATTTTGACCCCACGGGTGAGATCTTGCGTGGAGCCCCAGATCGAGGAAGATTATCAGTGGTCTTGTATGTCTTCCATTTCCTAATAATTGCTCCCACAGTTGATTTCTTCAAACCAAGCTGCTTACCTATTGCAGATTCAGTCTTCCCAACCTGGTGCAGGTCTACAATTTTGTTTCTGGTGTCCTTTGACAGCTCTTTGGTCTTGGCCATAGTGGAGTTTGGAGTGTGACTGTTTGAGGTTGTGGACAGGTGTCTTTTATACTGATAACAAGTTCAAACAGGTGCCATTAATACAGGTAACGAGTGGAGGACAGAGGAGCCTCTTAAAGAAGAAGTTACAGGTCTGTGAGAGCCAGAAATCTTGCTTGTTTGTATGTGACCAAATACTTATTTTCCACCATAATTTGCAAATAAATTCATTAAAAATCCTACAATGTGATTTTCTGGATTTTTTTTCCTCATTTTGTCTGTCATAGTTGAAGTGTACCTATGATGAAAATTACAGGCCTCATCTTTCTAAGTGAGAGAACTTGCACAATTGGTGGCTGACTAAATACTTTTTTGCCCCACTGTATATATTTATTAAAGCAGCACTTCATGAAGTAAGTGCACGCTCAAACTAATTGAATTGCGTATGCCCAGCATATTCAATCTACTGCTCACCCCCATTTACTTAAAGAGACCAGGTACTTTAGGCAGAGATGTATCTTCTTTTCAGCCAACCTAGGTAGCATGTGTCAGAAGTAGAACTTCTGCAACTGTTGCACATGTGCATCGGTGTAGTCTTTATCAAATGGAATGTCCACTTCTATGTGCTTGCTTGGTGTCCAGATGACCAGCTTGCAGCTCTGTAGGCCCAGGCACATCATGGTCACTTGTGTCTGAAAGAAGGAATAAGAAAGCACATTGCCACACAATTCTGATTAGTATGAGTTTACAATGCAATGTTCAATACTTCTAATAATACAGCTAATCATCTATTTTCTTAAACATTTTTACCCACCTGATGGTAGTATCCATCATTTCCATTGGGACAAATTACTTACTGTCCATCATCCAAGCTTTTAACGTCACCATTTGGCCAACTCAGAAATTCTGTAAGGGATGTGGAACTTTTGAAGGGGCACTTGATCTCAAGGAGCTGTGTTGCATCAAGGATCCTATCTGGGCTGGCTCCCAACCAAGGATGGTCAGGGTGCACCACCAGGCCTCTGTTCTGTACAACATGCCCTCTGCTCTCCAGGAGTGTGATGACATTGACATAAATTTCTTTGCCAGGCTTTGTTGCAGTATTGCCAGTGAAGGTTGGGTACAAATGCTAATTTACAATTTTTGGGGGATCTGTGGTGTTTCGTTTGGGGTTCTTGTTTTGCTGTGCTGGCTGTTAGACACAGCTTCCAAGCATCATGCCATAGCTGTGAAGCACTTTGGATCTTGGTTTCTTCAATCATTGTAGCTGCTTGTACGGGGATAATTTGATGCAGGCCTCATAAAACATTGTGCACTTCATACAGTTTAGCGTTGTGCTGTGTTCAGTGTGACAGTGCGTTCGTGTGGGCTGAACCATGTTGGCTTGGGCCTGCTTTGCTGCTGTTGTCTACATCTTAGCTGAAGAAGACCATTTGACCCAAACCTCCTCTTTGAGAACCCGTTATCCTGCACTTTCATGTCATTTTTGGTCGTTATCTTACTGACCTTCCACAGAATTGCTGCAGCATGACTACAAGAGCGTCCGGGCCCTGCAACACATGAGCAACCCGCTGTCTGTATGACACCTGTCGTTGATGCTAGTACCCACGCCTTGTGATGTGATGCGCGCAGGCTCTGACTCGGCTCTATGTCTGCTTTTAGGTAGTTATGGTCGTATCCAACATCCTTCAATAACACCCGCCCGACTTTTTTACTGTGTAGGTATTAGTACGCCTCCGAACTTTTTAAGTTTCTCATCGCCTTACCATCGCAAGCTACGGATTCAACAAAGTAAGTAAATATGCTACCGTACGTGATAAGAGGCCACTTCTTCACGTCACTTTCCCAACCAATTATGGAGGGGAAAGGTAGGCTAATATTACCCTTCTTGATCTCCGTAGGGTTGTCTTCCCACATTATTATTAGTCTGGCAAGCTCTTCATGAATGAATGGAGAAACCGTTTGTTTACTTCGAACCGGAAATAATGCTCATAATTCGCGCAAGGCATCATGGGACACGGGAAACTCGGGTGAGCAGATGACCTCACCCCTAGTAACATCCCTAGTAACCTATCAGGACACAGGTCAGGGAGAGTTTGAGAGGCAGGTTAATGGTAACCCTAGACACTCATTTTCTGGTTGTGGGGGTTGGGAGTGGAGTGTACAGCTCAGGGTTGTGAGGTGCTTATAACAGTCACTGGCAGGGCATTTGTAACAACATTTTTGATAGCCTTGATAAAGACGAGCAAAAAAGACTCTATTCTAAAGCATTTTTCGAAAATGTTTTAAGACATTGGTGAACACATTGGGAAGGATCTTGGACCATTCCACCATACAGAATCTTTCCAGATGATATCCTTTGTCTGCGCTTAAGGACTGCCCTATTTGATTCAAACCACTGTTTTTTAATGGGGTTCAAGTCCAGAGACAGATGGCATTGTGAAATGTTGATTTTGTGGTCAATTAACATGTATATGTGGATTTTGATGTGTGCTTGGGGTTATTGTCTTGCTGGAAGATCCACTTGCGGCCAAGTTTCAGCCTCCTGGAAGAGTCAATCAGGATTTTGGCAAAAATGTGCTAGTACTGGAAAAAGTTAATGATGCCGTTGACCTTAATAAGGGCCCCAGGACCAGTGGAAGCAAAATAGCCCCTTTAACATCAAAGATCCACCACCATATTTTACAGTAGGTATGGTGTTATTTTCTGAATATGCATCCTTCTTTCGATTCCAAACCCACTGGCGTGCATGGCCAAAGAGCTCTATTTTTGTGTCATCTGACCACAGCACCGGTTCCATTTCAAGTGCCAATGCCATTCAGCAAACTCCAGGCGTTTACATTTTTTGGATGACATGAAAATAAAGCTCTTTGGCCATGCACACCAGTATGGGGCTATTTTTCTTCCACAATTCTTGGGGCCCTTGTTAAGGTCAACGACGTCAAGAATTTTACCCAGTACCAGGATATCAATGTTAATTTCGACAAAAATAACTATGCCGGATAGATTTTTCATGACTGAATTTTGATATATATATTTTTTTTTACCCTTATTTATGATAAAGGTTACACTCTGATAACAAGACGAGATGCCTTGGGAAAAAACGATAACTATTACATATTACTTTTCATTTTAGTCAACGAAAATGTGACAGACGAGAATTCCACGTGACACTATTGGACATTTAATTTGACATGAACCTCCTTTTCATCTGTTTTGTTCTTGCATGCAGAATATTTCATGCAATCCTCTCATTGGCAGAATTGACATCTTTCAGGCGGTCACTTCAGTCACCCCTCAGGGCACTTCACTTGTAACTAACCTCAACTACAAACAATGTTTACTCTCTCACTTACTTTCATGTAGGCTATATTTGCTTTGATCACATCAGAAGGTCTATTTTCCCACGTGCATGGTTATTCATTAATCTCTGCTGCCGCTCTTGCGGTGCAGTCCACAAATGCGAGTTGCGGTTGCTTTTCTCCTATGGGAAGAATGAATGCCATTTGTTGAATATTAGAAGTACAGTAAGCTGAAATTGTCCCCTTTTTAAGAAAACCACTTATTTACCCCACTTGACGTTTATGATGGGGAGAAAATCAGAACTGTAAATTGGGCAAACTTTTGGGCTCGCGGGCCACATTGGGATATTGAAATTCAACGGAGGAACACATTTTTTTGGGGGACCAATTGTTCGTTACAATCAATTTGTGGAGGCCTCCCGAGTGGCGCAACAGTCGGGTGCATCGCAGTGCTTGAGGCATCACAATTGGCCCAGCGTCGTCCGGGTTAGGAGAGGGTTTCCTTGGCCCATACCTTGGCACATCGTGCTCTAGGGACTCCTGTGGCAGGCCGGGCGCATGCACGTTGTCACGGTCGCCAGGTGTACAGTGTTTCATCCAACACATTGGGTGTGGCTGGCTTCCGGGTTAAGCAGGCATTGTGTCAAGAAGCAGTGCGGCTTGGCTGGGCCATGTTTCGAACGCACAGGTCTCGACCCTTGCCTCTCCCGAGTCCGTACGTGAGTTGCAGCGATATGACAAGACTGTAACTGCCAATTGGATACCCACGAAATTGCCCCCTCCCCCTTGCTTTAAAGCCTATATGGTTAATTATGGCTAGCATTGGTTACAATCTGCCACAATATCAATGTTGCCAGCTAAGGTATAGGAGGGGATAGTAGGCCTAGTTGGACAAGGATGAATGTGCACATGATGGAAGTTAAAGGTAGCCTAAATATTCATTATCTAATATGATTGTGACTAAATGTCTGTGAATAATCGTAGACTAAAATTGTCCAGAGTTTTAGTCGACTGATAATAACTAAAACGAACAAAATATTCAATTACTAAAATGACTAAGACTAAAAAGGTATTTTATGACTAAAACTAAAAAATGCAGCCAAAATTAACACTGCAGGAAAACCTTGTTGCCTCTGCAAGGAGGCTGAAACTTGGCCGCAAGTGGATCTTCCTGCAATACAATAACCCCAAGCACACATCAAAACCCACAAAGAAATGGTTAATTGACCACAAAATATTTGTTTTGCAATGGCCATCGCAGTCTTTGTACTTGAACCCCATTGAAAACCTTTTGGGTTTAATTGAAGAGGACAGTCCACAAGCACAGTGTCACGACTTACACCGAAGTCGATCCCTCTTCTTGCTCGGGCGGTGTTCGGCGATCGACGTCACCGGTTTTCTAACCATCACCGTTCCCCTTTTCGTGTGCTGTTGATTTTGTCTTGTTTTGTACACACCTGTTAGTCATTTCTCCCAATCACGCTCCTGTTATATTCCTTCCTTTCCACTCTTCCCTTGTGCGTGATTGTTTGTTGTAGTCTGTGCATTCGTCAGTTTTCCCAGTCTGTGTACTGTGGGATGTTTGATTTTGGTTCTCGCCATTTCCGGGTTGCTCTTTTGCGCCCGTTTGTTTATTGTTTGTGTGGGTATTTTTGCCTTTGCCTTAGGGCATTTTTGGTTTCGACTGGTACTTATTAAATAAATTTTCACAGCAACTTACCTCCTGCGCCTGACCCCTTCTCCTACTACCACAGACATTACACACAGACAAAATATATCAAGGATCTGGAAAAAATTCTGTATGGAGGAATGGTCAAAGATCCTTCCCAATGTGTTAACTAATCTCATAAAACATTTTAAAACAGGCTCAGTGCTGTTATCCTCGCAAGGTGAGGGTGCCCATGTATCGAAAACAGTGGTGCCAATAATCTTGACCCCTATCTTGTTGAGAATTGTTTTTGTTAGTTGTTAAACAAGCAATTTTTCTTTAAAATAATGTAATTTTACATTTTGGGGGAGCATACAATTAGGTCAGTATTTGTATTATTTGTTTTATACAGTCTTTTTTGTTAATCAAAGTCACCATTATTAGTCAGTTGTACAACCGAATGCCTTCAACCGAAATGTGTTTTCCGCATTTAACCCAACCCCTCTGAATCAGAGGTGGCAATAATTTTGGTTGTGACTGTATGTTAACCACTGAGCTATACATAAAATGATATCAAATTTAGAAAATATACCTATAGGGGATCACATCAGATACATATTTACTTGGTTTTGATCAGTTCAATTGCTGTTTTAAAGCTAATTTCATGTTATTCTCCACATTTTGCCATGGGGCAGAGAAGGAAATGTGCAGTTTTATAGCTAAGGGAGCGGTCGAAATTGTTACCCGGAGGAAAATGGGGGAGGGTCATGCTTTTTCAATTTCAGACAATAAAAAAATAATAATAATGTGTCCAGGGGAGGGTAATGTAATCGATGAAATGTCATATTGCTCAGTGTTTGAGAGTTAGTTGCTTATTATATCTCGATGTGTGACTAATGCTGTCATCCCTGACTCCCTGCTGGGCTCGCAATATCAAGTGTGCCTAGTGTGGTCTCAATCAAATGATCAATAGCCTATACTATAGGCCTAGGCTATATGAAGATCATGCTCGGAGAAGCACAGAGCAAAGTTATATTTCTCAGAAAATGTACTTCCCCAAGTTTTTGTACTGCTGGAATAGTGTAAAACGAGGCTATACTGCATTACACTCTGCAATGGATAGGCTATCCCAATCATGAGCCCTGGCCAGCCCTGCTCTTACTGATGTAGGCCTAAAGCCTTTTGTGCTGCCTAACCAATGGCTGTGCTGTGTAAGGTGGCACTTCAGGGAGCGAGTCAAAGGCTTCTTCCCCCAAAATGTTTTTAGAGAATTTGGCAGTACATCCAACCGGCCTCACAACAGTAGACCACGTGTAACCACGCCAGCCCAGGACCTTCACATCCGTCTTCTTCCCCTGCGGACTTGTCTGAGACCAGCCACGCGGGCAGCTGATGAAACTGTGGGTTTGCACAACTGAAAAATTTGTTCACAAACTGTCAGAAACTGTCTCGAATCTCATTTGTGTGCTCGTCGTCTTAACCAGGTTCTTGACCTGACTGCAGTTCGGCATTGTCACTGACTTCAGTGTGCAAATGCTCACCTTCGATGGCCACTGGCACACTGGAGAAGTGTCCTCTTCATGGATAAATCCTGGTTTCAACTGTACCGGGCAGATGGCAGATAGCATGTATGGTGTTGTGTGGGCGGGTGGTTTGCTGATGTCAATGTTATGAACAGAGCAGGCATAAGCTACGGACATTGAACACAATTTCGTTTTATAGTTGGCAATTTGAATGCACAGTGATACCGTGACGAGATCCTGAGGCCCATAGTCGTGCCATTCATCCGCTGCCATCACCTCATGTTTCAGCATGATAATGAACGGCCCTATGTCGCAAGGTTCTGTACATAATTCCTGGAAGCTGAAAATGTCTCTGTTCTTCCATGTCCTGCATACTCACCAGACGTGTCACCCATTGAGCATGTTTAGGATGCTCTGGATCGACATGTAAGACCGCATGTTCCAGTTCCTGCCAATTCCCAGCAACTTCGCACGGCTATTGAAGAGTGGGACAACATTCCAAATGCCACAATCAACAGCCTGATCAACTCTATGCGGTGTCATGTGTCATGCTGCATGTGGCAAATGGTGGTCACACAGGATACTGACTGATTTTCTGATCCACTCCCCTACCAGTGACCAATAGATGCATATTCTGTATTGGGGCGGCAGGTGGCCTAGTGGTTAAAGCGTTGGGCCAGTAACCTAAAGGTTGCTAGATCGAATCCCTAAGCTGTCATCTTTGCCCCTGAACAAAGCAGTTAACCCACTGTTCCCCGGTAGGCCGTCATTGTAAATAAGGATTTGTTCTTAACTGACTTAGATTAACTGTCATGTCAAATCCATAGATTAGGGCCTAATGAATTTATTTAAATTGACTAATTTCCTTATATGAACTGTAACTCAGTAAAATCATAGAAATTGTTGCATGTTGCTTTTATATTTTGGTTCAGTGTAAATAATCTAACCTAATCTCATGCTATTGTACACATTTTGGCATGACGCTGAGAGAAAATGTTGCATTTTTAAAGCTAATTCAAACTAAAATATAGGTGTGGTGACTGTGGCACTGGGTTATGAGCTGTCTTGTTTTCTAAATGAACAAATTAAGTAGGCAGTGGCATGGTGCATATAGCCATAGAAGCACAGTGACATACAGTTTAAGTCGGAAGTTTACATACACTTAGGTTGGAGTCATTAAAACTCGTTTTTCAACCACTCAACAAATTTCTTGTTAACAAACTATAGTTTTGGCAAGTCGGTTAGGACATCTACTTTGTGCATGACACAAGTAATTTTTCCAACAATTGTTTACAGACAGATTATTTCACTTATAATTCACTGTATCACAATTCCAGTGGGTCAGAAGTTTACATACACTAAGTTGACTGTGCCTTTAAACAGCTTGGAAAATTCCAGAAAATGATGTCATAGCTTTAGAAGCTTCTGATAGGCTAATTGACATCATTCGAGTAAATTGGAGGTGTACCTGTGGATGTATTTCAAGGCCTACCTTCAAACTCAGTGTCTCTTTGCTTGACATCATAGGAAAATCAAAAGAAATCAGCCAAGACCTCAGAAAAAGAATTGTAGACCTCCACAAGTCTGGTTCATCCTTGGGAGCCATTTCCAAATGCCTGAAGGTACCACGTTCATCTGTACAAACAATAGTAAGCAAGTATAAACACCATGGGACCACGCAGCCGTCATACCGCTCAGGAAGGAGACGCGTTCTTTTTCTTAGAGATGAACGTACTTTCGTGCGAAAATCAATCCCAGAGCAACAGCAAAGGACCTTGTGAAGATGCTGGAGGAAACAGGTCAAAAGTATCTATATCCACAACAAAATGAGTCCTATATTGACATAACCTGAAAGGCCGCTCAGCAAGGAAGAAGCCACTGCTCCAAAACCGCCATAAAAAAAGCCAGACTACGGTTTGCAACTGCACATGGGGAAAAGATCGTACTTTTTGGAGAAATGCCCTCTGGTCTGATGAAACAAAAATAGACCATAATGACCATCGTTATGTTTGGAGGAAAAGGGGGGAGGCTTTCAAGCAGAAGAACACCATCCCAACCGTGAAGCACGGGGGTGGCAGCATCATGTTGTGGGGGTGCTTTGCTGCAGGAGGGACTGGTGCACTTCACAAAATAGATGGCATCATGAGGTGGGAAAATTATGTGGATATGTTGAAGCAACATCTCAAGACATCAGTCAGAAAGTTAAAGCTTGGTTGCAAATGGGTCTTCCAAATACACAATGACCCCAAGCATACTTCCAAAGTTGTGGCAAAATAGCTTAAGGACAACAAAGTCAAGGTATTGGACTGGCCATCACAAAGCCCTAACATCAAACCTATAGAACATTTGTGGGCAGAACTGAAAAAGAGTGTGCGAGCAAGAAGGCCTACAAACCTGACTTAGTTACACCAGCTCTATCAGTAGGAATGGGACAAAATGGGACACCCAACGTATTGTGGGAAGCTTGTGGAAGGCTACCCGAACAGTTTGACCCAAGTTAAACAATTTAAAGGCACTGCTACCAAATACTAAATGAGTGTATGTAAACTTCTGACCCACTGGGAATGTGATGAAAGAAATAAAAACTGAAATGTATCATTCGCTCTACTAACAGGGAGTACAGGAGGGGACTGAGCACGCACCCCTGTGGAGCTCCAGTGTTGAGGATCAGCGTGGCAGATGTGTTGCTACCTACCCTCACCACCTGGGGGCGGCCCGTCAGAAAGTCCAGGATCCAGTTGCAGAGAGAGGTGTTTAGTCCCAGGATCCTTAGCTTAGTGATGAGCTTTGAGGGTACTATGATGTTGAACGCTGAGCTGTAGTCAATGATTAGCATTCTCACATAAGTGTTCCTTTTGTCCAGGTGGGAAAGGGCAGTGTGGAAGGCAATAGAGATTGCATCATCTGGGGATCTGTTTGGGCGGCATGCAAAATGGAGTGGGTCTAGGGTTTCTGGGATAATGGTGTTGATGTGAGCCATTACCAAACTTTCAAAGCACTTCATGGCTAGCAAGTAGTGTGGCCTGCAATTTATCACAATATACAGTCGTGGCCAAAAGTTTTGAGAATTAATCAAAAAATAAGTTTCACAAAGTCTGCTGCCTCAGTTTGTATGATGGCAATTTGCATATACTACAGAATGTCATGAAGAGTGATCAGATGAATCCCTCTTTGCCATGCAAATGAACTGAATCCCCCAAAAACATTTCCACTGCATTTCAGCCCTGCCACAAAAGGACCAGCTGACATCATGTCAGTGATTCTCTCGTTAACACAGATGTGAGTGTTTACGAGGACAAGGCTGGAGATCACTCTGTCATGCTGATTGAGTTTGAATAACAGGCTGGAAGCTTCAAAAGGAATCATTGTTCAGGCTGACCGAGACCCCCAGACGCTGCATAAATGCCCTCCAGACCCTGGACGTGAACTGGGGACCCCGATCAGAGACTATATCCTCAGGCACCCCGTAGTGCCGGTAGGGGTTGTAACTTCCCTCTGGGCAGGTGCCTAGGAGCCTTGCACTGGGCGCACACCGAGCAGGAGGAAACATAAACCCTCACGTCCTTGGCCAAGGTGGACCACCAGTACTTCCCACTAAGACAGCGCACTGTCCGACCGATGCCAGGATGACCAGAGGAGGGTGACGTGTGGGCCCAATAGATCAACCGGTCGCGGACAGCAGATGGAACGTACAGACGCCCAGCTGGACACTGAGAAGGAGTGGGCTCTGTACGTTATCGCCCGCTCGATGTCCGCGTCCAGCTCCCACACTACCGGTGCCACCAGGCAAGAGGCCGGGAGTGTGATCCATGGATCCTCCTCTGTGTCATACATCCGGGACAGTGCTTCTGCCTTAGCGTTCTGGGAACCTGGTCGGTAGGACAGGGTGAAAACAAAATGGGTAAAAAACATGGCCCACCTTGCATGGCGTTGATTCAGTCTCCTCGCCGCCCCGGATGTACTCCAGATTGCGGTGGTCAGTCCAGATGAGAAAAGGGTGTTTAGCCCCCTCAAGCCAATGTCTCCACGCCTTCAGAACCTTGACGACAGCCAACAGCTCCTGGTCCCCCACGTCATAGTTTCGCTCCCCCGGGCTGAGCTTCTTCGAAAAGAAGGCACGGGGCGGAGCTTCGGTGGCGTACCCGAAGGCTGAGAGAGCACGGCTCCTATCCCAGCCTCGGACGCGTCCACCTCCACTATGAACGCCAAAGAGGGATCCAGATGAGCCAGCACGGGAGCCGAGGTAAACAGAGCTTTCAAGTGACCAAAAGCCCTGTCCGACTCAGCCGACCACTACAGTCGCACAGGTCCCCCCTTCAGCAGTGAGGTAATTGGAGCTGCTACCTGACCAAAGCCCCGGATAAACCTCCGGTAGTAGTTGGCAAATCCTAGGAACCGCTGCACTTCCTTTACCGTGGTGGGAGTCGGCCACCACGCATACGGCTGAAATGCGGTCACTCTCCATCTCCACCCCTGACGTGGAAATGCGGTACCCTAGGAAGGAGACGGACTGTTGGAAGAACAGACATTTCTCAGCCGTGACGTACAGGTCATGCTCCAACAGTCGACCAAGCACCCTGCGCACCAGGGACACATGCTCGACGCATGTAGCGGAGTATATCAAAATGTTGTCGATATACACCACTACACCCTGGGCCTGGAAGACTGATGAAGCATTCATCAACCCGTATGGCATGACGAGGTACTCATAGTGCCCGGAGGTCGTACTAAATGCCGTCTTCCACTCGTCTCCCTTGCGGATACGCACCAGATTGTAAGCGCTCCTGAGATCCAATTTTGTGTGATTCTATCACACTGGCTATAAGAGGCAGCGGGTTGCTGTACCTCACAGTGATCTGATTGATACCCCGATAGTCAATACACGGGCGCAGACCTCCATCCTTCTTCTTCACAAAAAAGAAACTCGAGGAGGCAGGTGAAGTGGAGGGCCGAATGTATCCCTGCCCCAGGTATTTGGAGACATATGTTTCCATAGCCGCCGTCTCCTCCTGTGACAGAGGATACACGTGACTCCTGGGAAGTGCTGCGTCTACCATGAGATTTATCGCACAATCCCCCCGTCGATGGGGTGGTAATTGAGAGCCAAATAGGCATATTCTGAGGGGATGCGCACGGTGGAGACCTGGTCTGGACTTTCCACCATAGTCGGACCGATGGAAACCCCTACACACCTCCCTGAGCACATTCGTGACCACCCCTTGAGAGCCCTCTGTTGCCATGAAATGGTGGGGTCATGACAGGCCAACCAGGGTAGGTCCAGCACCATGGGAAACGCAGGAGAATCAGAGACTGATTCTTTCCTTGTGACCCTCCTGCGTAACCATGTCTAGTGGAGCGGTGGCCTCCCTAATCAGCCCTGACTCTAATGGTCGACTATCTAGGGCGTGCACAGGGAGGAGCATATCCACAGGAACAATGGGGATCCCTAATCTATGGGCAAATGAACAGTCAATAAAATTCCCAGCTGTGTCTGAATCTATGAGCGCCTTATGCTGGGAATGTGGGGAAAACTCAGGAAATTTAATAAACACATACATGTGAGCAACAGGGGGCTCTGGGTGAGCTTGGTGCCGACTCACCTGGGGTGACACGATAGTGCCCTGCCTGCTGCCTCGACTCCCTGAGGAACCCCCCCAGCACCGACCAGCAGTGTCCCCTCTGCGGCCACAGATGGTGCTGGGAATTGCCCCTCCTCCGGTCGCCCTAAGTGCAGCACCTCCCAGCTCCATGGGCGTCGGAGCGGAGGTGCTGGAAGATGGAACTGACAGACCCCGATCCGGACGTCCGTGGGTAGCCAGCAGGTTGTCCAGCCGGATGGACAGGTCCACCAACTGGTCCAACGTGAGGGTGGTGTCTCGGCAGGCCAACTCCCGACGAACGTCCTCGTGCCGACTGCACCGGTAGTGATCAATCAGGGCCCTGTCATTCCATCCCGCGCTGGCGGCCAGGGTCCGAAAGTCCAAAGCGAAATCCTGCGCGCTCCTCATCCTCTGCTTTAGATGGAACAGACATTCACCTGCCGCTCGGGTGGTCGAAAACTGCCCGAAAGCGGCGGGTGAACTTTGCGTAATGGTCCAACGCCGCGTCTCCTTCACTCCATACGCCGTTGGCCCACTCCAGGGCTTTGCCTGAGAGGCAGGAGACGAAGGCGGACACGCTCTCACGTCCCGAAGGAGCTGGGTGGACGGTCGCCAGGTATAGTTCCCGCTGGAGTAGGAACCCCTGGCATCCGGCAGCCGTCCCATCATACTCCCTCGGGAGCGCGAGCTGAATCCCGCTGGGACCGGGTGAAGGAGGGGTGGACAGTGGGGCCTGCTGTAGAAGGGCTGGTGGAGGCGCTGGAAGACCTCCTTCTCTCTCCCATCTATCCATCGTCTGCAGCACGCGATCCATGGCGGTGCCCAGACGTTGCAACATGGTCGCGTGCTGCTGGACACACTCCTCTACCGCCAAAGGGAGGGCGTCTGCTCCTGCTGTCTCCATTTGTTCGGGTGAGTGATTCTGTCAGGTGCCGGGTGTAGCTGGTGAAAAAGGAGTCAGGCGCAGGACAGCAGAGATGAGCAACACAACGTAGTTTACTCAAAATTTCCAAGGCAACAATAATATCATGCCCACCAACAATTGGACTGACATTACATGAACAATCACTCACAAACAAACATGGGGGAACAGAGGGTTAAATAATGAACAAGTAATTGTGGGATTGAAACCAGGTGTGTAAAACAAGACAAAAACAATGGAAAATGAAAAATGGATCGGCTAAGGCTAGAAACCCGGTGACGTCGACCGCTGAACGTCGCCCGAGCAAGGAGAGGGACCGACTTCGGCGGAAGTCGTGACAAGAAGACAAGGTGAGCGCCATCATCAGTCCTGTGTCATGCCAACAGTAAAGCATCCTGAGACCATTCATGTGTGGGGTTGCTTCTCAGCCAAGGGAGTGGGCTCACTCACAATTTTGCCTAAGAACACAGACATGAATAAAGAATGGTACCAACATATCCTACGAGAGCAACTTCTCCCAACCATCCAGGAACAGTTTGGTGACGAACAATGCCTTTTCCAGCATGATGGAGCACCTTGCCATAAGGCAAAAGTGATAACTAAGTGGCTCTGGGAAAAAACATCGATATTTTGGGTCCATGGCCAGGAAACTCCCCAGACCTTAATCCCATTGAGAACTTGTGGTCAATTCTCAAGAGGCGGGTGGACAAACAAAAGCCCACAAATTCTGACAAACTCCAAGCATTGATTATGCAAGAATGGGCTACCATCAGTCAGGATGTGGCCCAGAAGTTAAATGACAGCATGCCAGGGCAGATTGCAGAGGATTGCAGAGTAGTATTGACGGTAGCGGCAGCTTTCCCACTCGCCTTCTCTGGGTCCTGACCAGGCATCCGGCTCTTTGTCCTCTGTACCTGTGTCGCTTCCTCTTGTAAATAACGGGGGATGTCGGCCCTGTGGGGTGTTTGGAGAATGTCTTGTGCGTCCTCCTTGTTGTAAAAAAAATCTTTGTCTAATCCGAGGTGAGTGATCGCTGTCCTGATATCCAGAAGCTCTTTTTTGACGTAAGATACGGTTGAAAACACATAATAGCACAATTGGTTGGGTGCCCGTAAAACTGTTGCCATTTCTTCTGGCGCCAGTGGTCTAAGGCGATGCAGTGCCTTAGACCACTGCGCCACTCGGGAGGCCCCGTGTTGTGCTCACTTGAACAGGAAGGTGGCGCGCGGCGGTCCTTCGTGGGAATATTTTGTCATCAAACTGTCATCAAAGCCATTCTCTGGATGTATGGTGCTTTCAAGACAACTGGGAACTCGGAAACAAACAAGGTTGAATCATAATGTCAGTGATCTTCAGGTCGGAGCTCTAGAAAGAGGCCTGAGTTCCTGACTTGGAATTCCGAGGTTGGATGTTCAAAACCTATTTTCCCAGTCGGAGCTGGGATTTCCCAAGTCTTAGATTTCCCAATTCCGAGTTTACAGTTGTTTTGAACGAAGAAGAAGTTATGCTGGATTGACAGCATGGCCAATGTTGAACGTTTCTTCTTTTTATCTTGAAAAAGAGACCCATAAACCCAGACTTGGACCACACACGCACTCCACTGAGTGGAAGGCTAGTGATTGCTTTGCAATGCTTGCAGTTAGCCACTGATTCCTTCCAAACCACTCATTGTTGAATTTGCGATTTCCAATTTATTGTGTAATGTTTATGTCTAATGGCTGATGAGCACTGATAAGTTGTATCTATACTTTATCTTCATATGACAAGGATTGAAAAGGATTTGCCAGTAGATTATAGACAGGATTCATGATGATGACTGCTGATTTGGTTGCTAAGATTTTGAAAGTATGTATGATGTTGACAGTCCAATCTAAGCTACGTTAGATATAACGTGATTTGACGTAATGTTATCTGTGGGCAATGACCTTGAGCCTTCTTGGATTATTATATATTTTTTTACAGTGCACTGCTAGCTATGAATTCTATCTGATGGTGTTTGCATGTTTAGGTAAAAAGACAAATAATGTCCCGTTTGGAACACTGACAAGTAGAGAGCTTTTTTTGTTCAATCTGATTGGGTGGGCTCCCCAGTGGGTGACCCAGGCCCACCCGTGCCTAGGTGGCTGTTGTGTATTATTGACATCCACTATAATGTATTGATCACGTTGGAGAATGTTATGCGGTATTGCGTTGGTGTTGCCCCGTCACATTAGTCAGGTGACTGCGGTCAGCTGATTGTCTCCAGTCAGACAGAACATGGCCGACCTGTCAGAAGCCCAATGAGGAAACGGTCGAGTTTAGCATAATCGATTCTCTTTTCACGTCGTTTGGTTTGGGCTCATATTGTACTATCGTGGACAACATTTTCCAACAGTAACTAAGGTGAGTTTAAGAAGAAGATCCATGTAAGTGCGAGAGTAGGCTCTCAATGAATCACTGCCTAGCTAACGTTAGCTAGCTAACTGTTAGCTCGTGATAACACAGAAGGGTTTATACATATCTTTGACTATAACAAGCCAGTCTCAGGCGGTGCATAAACATTCACTCAACTAACTAACTTTCTAACTAGCTAGCATTCCATATAACATTTTGCGGAAGCTTGTGACTTCCCAATGAAACCTTGCACTGCTGTGTTCGCAGTTTGCTAACTAGCTAATCTGGAAAAAGAGGCCGGTGGTGGAAGCTCATTTAGCTCGCATTTGCCAATGTATGCCTGTCGCTATTAAGTTATAATTTGGGGTTCTTTTCGACAGATCAGGGATGTAACTTATTCATTACGTCTTGCAACGGAAAACGTTTATCGTTTAAGAACCGAACGAAACGGGGTAGGAATGAATTTATCCAATAGAAACTTTAGTTTTCCGTTTGGAGTAACCAGTTTCCAACAGGCGAAACTTTTTGCAACAGAATCGGTTTTTGCAATGGCCACGCCATTGAACGCCCGTTTGAAATGTTTTCTCCTGTTTATCACCACTGAACAAGCCCCCAATATTGTTTCAGATGAGCGGGTTGCCGGATGGCATGGCGAATGTCCCCAGCCAGAGCAACCACGCCGGGGAGGATGGCCAGGTGTGGGAGAGACCCTGGAGCCTGGAAGAAATGCGACAGACCAGCGCCAACTGGTCCCTGGCTGCAGACTCAGGGGTAGGCTAATTGGAATTTGTTTATGGCCTTCATTTAGGCTAGTATCTCCTGAGTTATTATTCAGTCTCTGAGTACCTGACTGTTTCGTCTGCATTCAGCAATGTGTAATTGTCTCTTAATCTCCATATTATGGGTAGAGGAATCACATAGCATTGTAAACATAATCTCTTCCATGGGAATGCATTACTAACTATTTATCTTAGGGCCAAACACAATGCTTGCTTGTGGACAATCAGATACACAATTGAATAGATGAAGATGAAACCGATGTTAGTATCACCTCTTCCACAGCTCTTCCTGTTCCTGCAAGACTTCTCCCAGAGAATGCTGTCAAAGACTCATGAGATAGAGAAGCAGCTGGATGGACTGATCAGGGACACGAAGGCCACAGACTGCTGCCTGCATACTGTCTTCAATGACTTCCTCATGCTCTCCAACACACAGTTCATTGAAAATGTATGTTGTGGTGTGAACAGGAAATACCATGGTCGTGTTTGTTAGATAATTTTAACGGAAGAAAATGGACTGAAACAGAGAAAGTCCTGTCATGGGACCGTATCCACAAAGCTTCTGAGTAGGAGTACTGATCTAGGATCAGTTTAGCTTTTTAGTTCATAATGAATAAGAGTAATTTGACAGATCCAAGATCAGCACTCCTACTCTAAGATGCTTTGTTAGATTCTTTTTTATTTATTCATTTTACTATGGTGTGCCTAAATGAAGCTTTTAACCAAATTAAGAAAATATGAATTGTGTTACATGGTAAGGAAAATGTGAAAGTCATCCCCCAATGGGACTATGAGGAACTGAGTCCTCTTGTATTTAATCATGTGGTTACTGATGGTGGCTCTGCTGTTTGCTGACTATATCACAGAGTGTGTTATGTTTGATAGATTCTAACTCATTCTTGTGTTTGTTGACCTCAGAGAGTGTATGATGAGGAGGTGGAGGAGCCAGTGCCAAAGGCTGAGGCCTTGGAGAGACAACCTGAACTGGTAAATAATCTACCTATTCCTTCCCGGATATGTCATTTTTTGTGATGTCACAGGTCTACACATAACATCTTAATTTCCTCCCTCGGGTAAATGTTAAATTCAATTTCCCTCAGGAGAAGACTCGTGAGCAGAAGGAAGCTGAGCTTATCCCTAAGGTCCAGGAAGCAGTGAACTTCGGTCTGAGGGTGCTAGACTCTGCCTTTGAACAACTGGACATCAAAGCTGGAAACTCTGACTCGGAGGACGAGGAGGCCACAGACCGTGTGGAGCCAATACTAGAGCCCAAGGTGAGGGTGGAATAATCTGGAAACATACAGGATTATAGACGAAATTCAAGTTACTTATACCTGCAGATATCATGTTAGGATTAATACTAGGGGTGTAATACACGTATTCGTACCGAACCGTTCGGTACAGGGACCTTGGTTCAGTCCTCACTGTGAACCCGAATTAATGCATTTTTTTATATATTTTTTAAAGACCTAGGCCTACCTATTCCTTCCCTACCTAACCTATGCCTATGCTAAGTGTATGCCTCTTGAGTAAATCTGAGCTGAAAAAACATATCACGCTATTCTGTTAAAACAACTATGGGCACGTTGTAATCAAAACTCATGTCTTAATTGGCGCATTTCAAACTGTCCTTTTGTGAGGCACAGCCGGGAACTAGTTCTGTATGATGGCTAATGGTGGGGTCGACAAACCAGGAGGATTCTCCATCGTTTAAATCTCCAGTTAGGGAACGTTTTGGCTTTCCAATAGATTACAACGGCGATGGACAGAGAGCATATGTCGCCACTGCTTAACAAGATAAGCATATGTAGCTGCCATCACCTCAAACATGTTGACACATTTATGGTGACATCACCCCAGTATTCCTACCACCGGAGCAAAAAAACAACACAACTTTGTCTTCCCTCTCCATTCAAGCAGCTCTTTGCAGCTGATTCTGACCGGGCCAAAGAAATTACAAGGGCGATTAGGTATGTTTATAGCTGTGAGTATGCGCCCATTCTCGGTGGTTGAGAGGAATAGGGGGTTTTAACACCTCATGAAAGTGCTCGAGCCACGTTACGAACTTCGCGTTCTTGCACCCATTTCATTAAACAGGTAGTACCCACTCTATATAAGAAAGCTAAAGCAGAAGTTGTCAAAGAATTGGCCAATGCACCCAGTTTACTACAGATGGATGGTCCTCCAGGGCTACAGAGAGCTACTTAACAGTGACAGCCCGTCATGTTATGCCAGAGTGGGAAATGAGATGGACCGTGCTACAGACACACTCCCTTTATGAGAGTCACACAAGTGCGCATATTTGTCTCTTTGTTAGAAAACATTATAGCATCAGTCTATACAATGTCTGAGCCATGTTTACATATTGATTTCATACGCATATTGCATTTTATTTGAGTGTTGTTGATGAGCAATCGTGTGTTTTCAGTTAAGAAAATACAACGTGTGGTATTCCTCATTGTGCTCTTATCAGGCATTATAAACTGGGTGGTTTGAGCCCTGAGTGCTGATTGGCTGACAGTGGTATATCAGACCATATGACAAAACATTTCTTGTTACTGATGTAATTATGTTGGTAACCAGTTTATAACAGCAATAATGCACCTCAGGGTTTGTTATATGACCAATATACCACAGCTAAGGGCTGTATCCAGGTACTCTGCATTGCGCTTAAGGTTAAAGAACAGCCCTTAGCAGTGGTATATTGGATATATATATATATTAACAAAAGTATGTTAACACCGCTTCAAATTAGTGGATTCGGCTACACCCTTTGCTGACAGGTGTATAAAATCGAGCACACAGCCATGCAATCTCCATAGACAAACATTGGCCCGTACTGAAGAGCTTATTGCCTTTCAACATGGCACTGTCATAGGGTGCCACCTTTCCAACTAGTCAGTTCATCAAATTTCTTCCCTGCTAGATCTGCCCTGGTTAACTGGAAGTGCTGTTATTGTGAAGTGGAAACGTCTAGGAGCACCATGCGCAATGCCAAGCGTCGGCTGGAGTGGTGTAAAGCTCGCCACCATTGGACTTTGGAGCAGTCAACCCGTTCTCTGGAGTGATGAATCTGGCATTCCAACTGACGAATCTGGGTTTGGCGGATGCCAGAACAACGTTACCTGCCGCAATGCATAGTGTCAACTGTAAAGTTTGGTGGAGGAGGAATAATGGTCTGGGGTTCTTTTTCATGGTTCGGGTAGGCCCTTTAGTTCCAATGAAGGGGACTCTTAACGCTACAGCAATGTTCCAACATCTAGTGGAAAGCCTTCCCAGAAGAGTGGAAGCTGTTAAAGCAGAAAAGGGGGGACCAACTCCATATCAATGCCGATGAATTTGGAATGAGATGTTCTTGGCCATGTAGTCTTTATCTAATCAGCAGTACTAACACTTTGTATTTTCTTAAGTCAACAAAAATGAACTACAGTAACTGTTGGCAATTCTGAAACCAAACCATTCCATGTCCCCAAAACTGCAATACATACCGAAACAGTGGGTTTGGTTAACTGTTACACCCCTAATTAATACTTATCCAGTTCATCTAAGGGAGGATTGGCACCCCTCTGAGTCTTGTTCCTCTCAACTTTTCTTCCCAGGCTAATCTTTCCTTGCCGCTCTGCTTCTGATTTCTCTTTTGGGTCTAGGCCGTAATAACTACTTTGTGACAATTGTTGATGTAAAAAGGGTGTTTTTGAGTAACATTTGAATGATTCTGCCCGTATTGACTGTTATCTCTGTCTGCTTTCTTCCCCCCTCTTTCTTTCTCCAATCCACCTCTCGCTGTGTCTGCAGGACCTGTATGTGGACAGGCCTTTACCGTATCTTATTGGCTCTCAACTTTTTATGGAGCAAGACGACGTAGGACTGGGAGACCTCTCCAGTGAAGGTAGGTCACTTCACCTCTGTTCTTAATATACTATTTCTACTGAAAGAAAGTCTGTGTATATTCTTAGCATGTGTTTATATTGTTGGTGTTCAATACTCTCTTCCAAGCATAGTGTTTCTTGTGTAACATTAAGGTTTCTCATGTATTTTTTTGTAATGAAGAGAAATCTCTGCACACTCCGGATCAATGAACAATTTTCTATTTATTTAGGCTGTGCTTTTGGTCGTCAGACCTTCATCAGAGCATACAAAACACATGACCGAGACCACATATAGGCAACGTGTGCGTCAATGCAATCAGACATGATGAGCAACACCTACAACACAAACGTCAGGAGGCACATCAGTAACCAGTTATCTCAGAAAAAGTCTGACTTCATCGAGACAGTTTATAGTTTTTAGTATATTTTTGACAATTCATTTTTTTTTTTTAAATACGTTTTTATATAATGCATAAACACTTAACACACATTTTTTAAAGACCAGGAAAAGCCTTAAACAAAATATCCTGTCAGGTTAAAAAAAAAAAGTCATAAATGACAGGAACCACATAAAGCCAGGGGTTAGGGGCAAACATGGCCCTCATGTCAAAATCATCAGTAAGCCCTGATGGATGTAAAGTGCCAAGCGTTTGAGTCCAAAATAGTTCCCTTTGGCACAGCATTTTCTCAGTGTTCAAATCACATTTTATTTGTTACATGCTTTGTTAACAACACGTGTAGACTAACAATGAAGTGCTTACTTGCCAACAATGCAGAGAGAGATAATAGAAAAGTAAAACATGTAATAATACATACACAATGAGAAATTCTAACTTGACTATATAGTGACAGATATTAAATAGTAGCAGCAGCGTATGTGATGAGGGGAGAAAAAAGGTCAATGCAGATAGTCCGGGTAGCTATTTGGTTAACTATTTAACAAACTATTTAACAGTCTTATGGCTTGGGGGTAAAAGCTGTTCAGGGTCCTGTTGGTTCCAGACTTGGTGCACTTGTACTGCTTGCCGTGCGGTAGCGGAGAGAACAGTCTATGACTGGGGTGGCTGGAGTCTTTGATAATTTTTAGGGTCTTCCTCTGACTTCGCCTGGTATAGAGGTCCTGGATGGCAGGGAGCTCGGCCCCAGTGATGTACTAGGCTGTATGCACTACCCTCTGTTGGAGATGGGCAGTACTCAGATTTCCATACCGTGCCTGTGCCATCCTGGGATATACAGTAATACGGGTAGTGCACACAAGGGGCGCACTTTTATTTTGCAAAAGTAAAAAAATTAAATATACGTTACTTACCAGAATGCTAAGAAAATGTTAACAAGTACTACAGAATCCCCATCGTGGATGCTAGGTAAATGCTAACGAGTGCATACAAACATTCACTACTAAGACAGACAATGCAGCTAATGCAAGTATCTCAAAATGCAGTTTGCAGCATGCACAAAACAAATATTAGACAGCAGGGATCTTAATCCAAGAAGCTTGATCTTGCAAGCTGATGTTAGCCACTTAGCTAACATTTAAAGGTATTTTTCTGGTTGTGCAGCTGTAGACTTATGAGGATCTGAGGGCCCCTGACAAATATTTTCAGCCTCCTGAGGGGGAAGAGATGTTGTCATGCCCTCTTCACGACTTTGTTGGTGTGTGTCAACCATGATAGACCTTTAGTTATGTGCACACTGAGGAACTTGAAGCTCTCGACCCGCTCCACTACAGCCACGTAGATGTGAATCTGTTTCCTGTAGTCCACGATCACCTCTTTTGTCTTGCTGACATTGAGGGAGAGGTTGTTATTCTGGCACCACACTGCCAGGTCTCTGACCTCCCTACAGGGTGTCTCATCGTCGTCGGTGATCAGGCCAACCACCGGCGTGTCATCTACAAACTTAATGATGTTGTTGGAATCGTGCGCAGCAAATTAGTCGTGGGTGAACAGGGAGTACAGGAGGGGACTAAGCCCCCACCCCTGAAGGGCCCCCGTGTTGAGGGTTAGAGTTGCGGATGTGTTGTTGCCTACCCACCACCTGGGGGCGGCCGTCAGGAAGTCAAGGATCCAGTTGCAGAGGAATGTCCTTCTTTTCCGATTTTCGTTTCTGTACCCAGAACCGGTTCCAATACCTGCTGTGAAGAGTAACCTCTGTCGAAGAACTTCTGTCATGTATTTTTTATGAAACTGTTTATTTTTTATTTTTTGCTATACAGAAATGTCAATCGACAGCGATCGAGACAGTGTTATCGACAGCGAAGATGGCAAAGATGCTGATGTAAGACTTTTTTTCTCTACTCATCCAGAAAGAATCAGATGTTTTTTAGAGAGTGAAGGTGGCATAATTTTAAATCTTGATCCAAACTAGAAAATACAGAAAATTATATTTAATTCAGATAATTGTATTGTCCATGTGGTTTGTGAACAGCAGTCAGACGAAGACTTTGACCAGGACGAGGAGGGGCCAAGCAGCATTAAGAAGGTGAGGACAATTTCACTCTTGACTGTCAGGGTCAACGTTCAAACCCAGAGTTGGTGCATATCTTTGTGATAACAATAACACACGCACAGGATTGTATATCTGTGTGAACAATTCTGACAAGGGATGATTAGGATATTTGCCAATTTAATCAAAGACTAAACACAACAGAAAAGTGTGCGATTGATTGAATCCTACCTATTCTGGACACTGGCCTTAAGAATGCTATTGTTTATGGTGACGATGGTAATGATGACAATTTTGTCATTTAGAGGACTCTTATCTTAGTCAAGAATGTAAATGCAATTTGCAACAGCATGGATGACATTGAATGATTTCCTCTGCAGAAGTCGTCTATGTTGAGTGATGACGACGAGGGGGAAGAATCAGACATATTCGGAGAATCGGACAAAGATGATGATGATGATTGCATAACGGTATGCTTGTGATTATAGTTTGCTGCTGGATAATGATACTAACATTATTACAAACAGGTAATTTATTAAATATTGCTAAACCTTTATTTATCCAAGTAAGTCAACATTGCTAATACTTTATATGTATGACATACAGTGGGGCAAAAAAGTATTTAGTCAGCCACCAAATGTGCAAGTTCTCTCACTTAAAAAGATGAGAGGCCTGTAATTTTCATCATAGGTACACTTCAACTATGACAGACAAAATGAGGGAAAAAAATCCAGAAAATCACATTGTAGGATTTTTAATGAATTTATTTGCAAATTATGGTGGAAAATAAGTATTTGGTCACATACAAACAAGCAAGATTTCTGGCTCTCACAGACCTGTAATTTCTTCTTTAAGAGGCTCCTCTGTCCTCCACTCGTTACCTGTATTAATGGCACCTGTTTGAACTTGTTATCAGTATAAAAGACACCTGTCCACAACCTCAAACAGTCACACTCCAAACTCCACTATGGCCAAGACCAAAGAGCTGTCAAAGGACACCAGAAACAAAATTGTAGACCTGCACCAGGTTGGGAAGACTGAATCGGCAATAGGTAAGCAGCTTGGTTTGAAGAAATCAACTGTGGGAGCAATTATTAGGAAATGGAAGACATACAAGACCACTGATAATCTTCCTCGATCTGGGGCTCCACGCAAGATCTCACCCGAGGGGTCAAAATGATCACAAGAACGGTGAGCAAAAATCCCAGAACCACACGGGGACCTAGTGAATGACCTGCAGAGAGCTGGGACCAAAGTAACAAAGCCTACCATCAGTAACACACTACGCCGCCAGGGACTCAAATCCTGCAGTGCCAGACGTGTCCCCCTGCTTAAGCCAGTACATGTTCAGGCCAGTCTGAAGTTTGCTAGAGAGCATTTGGATGATCCAGATGAGGATTGGGAGAATGTCATATGGTCAGATGAAACCAAAATAGAACTTTTTGGTAAAAACTCAACTCGTCGTGTTTGGAGGACAAAGAATGCTGAGTTGCATCCAAAGAACACCATACCTACTGTGAAGCATGGGGGTGGAAACATCATGCTTTGGGGCTGTTTTCTGCAAAGGGACCAGGACGACTGATCCGTGTAAAGGAAAGAATGAATGGGGCCATGTATCGTGAGATTTTGAGTGAAAACCTCCTTCCATCAGCAAGGGCATTGAAGATGAAACGTGGCTGGGTCTTTCAGCATGACAATGATCCCAAACACACCGCCCGGGCAACGAAGGAGTGGCTTCAGAAGAAGCATTTCAAGGTCCTGGAGTGGCCTAGCCAGTCTCCAGATCTCAACCCCATAGAACATCTTTGGAGGGAGTTGAAAGTCCGTGTTGCCCAGCGACAGCCCCAAAACATCACTGCTCTAGAGGAGATCTGCATGGAGGAATGGGCCAAAATACCAGCAACAGTGTGTGAAAACCTTGTGAAGACTTACAGAAAACGTTTGACCTCTGTCATTGCCAACAAAGGGTATATAACAAAGTATTGAGAAACTTTTGTTATTGACCAAATACTTATTTTCCACCATAATTTGCAAATAAATAAATTAAAAATCCTACAATGTGATTTTCTGGATTTCTTTTTCTCATTTCGTCTGGCATAGTTGAAGTGTACCTAATGATGAAAATTACAGGCCTCTCTCATCTTTTTAAGTTGGAGAACTTGCATAATTGGTGGCTGACTAAATACTTTTTTGCCCCACTGTAAGTGAATATAACATGTTAGTTAATTGCATGTTTACATGTCCCTTTGCATGAATATTAAATGATCTATTCCACCTCTTTTACATAAGTCTTTGTGTCACATTCAGAACACAGGACCATCATCCTTTGCTGATGAGCTGGCCGCCAGAATCAAAGGGGAACCTATCAGCAAGCCGGAGGGAGATCGCACATGTAAGTTGACTTGATATAACCTGCATGGCTGCAGGAAGATGTTTAGGGGTGGGGCTGCTGAGAGAAATTGTTCTCCCTGTGCTGCTGAGTACTATTTTTGTCTGCTCATACAGGACTAATAAAGTTTTTTTTAAATTCAATTACGATTTATCAGGGGGTACTTCCCGCAGCTATGATGACTTGTATTGCAAACTGTTCAACACTAAAGCTGGGTGGTATCCAGATTTTTATCAGTTTCTGTACCATACCGGGGCATACAATATTATAGAATGTAACATCTTTAAAAAATTATTTTAATTTTAACGCACAAAACAATTTAGGCAACAGGAGGGGATTGAAAGTCTCTGCTGTAACCAACAAGCTTCATCTTGACACATAGCCACTTAGCTAGCAAGACATGCATAGCTGGAGCCCTGAGCTGAATATAAATTATTTGACACATCTTAGATTTCTTATAGTTCTACTTTCTTATAGATAGAAGCAATGGCGTATATTTCCTACCCTAGGCTAGACCAGAAAAATCCTGCCCTCCTATACCCGCAAAGTAGATTTTGAATGATTTTAGGGGCAAGGCCGTCTTCCCGGGCACCAAGGCCGTCTGCCCGGGCTTTAGACTCTCTACCTGTTGGAAAATTGTATTTTGACCTGTCCTGTTTTTAGGATATGGTGTGTTAACATCGATGCACATTGCTATTTGATAGGGCGCCGGAGGCTGTAGACTCTCTACCTGTTGGAATATTGACTGAGCTTTGGTGGAGTGCCACTGCACTGTGTCTCTCCAACAGCAGCATGGAGAGGCGCACTGGGCATGGTCAAGATAGATATTGTGCACCCCTGTCCTTGTCAAAGTGGGTGCGTCTTGGGCAGTTTAGCTCAAAGTACTGCCCTTGTCAGTTTGCCGCTCTAATCCTGCCTAATTGGCGGGCCGGACCTGCACACACTACCTGTTTCTTCATGATCTTCTCTACTAGCCTGGGTACCAGTGTGTTTCTGCTTTAGAGAACTTGTTGCCTTGCCAAACTTGTTTCCTTTTTATGTCAGATGGTCCAGCACCATCCTCAGACAATTGCTTACATTTTTGGTGTAGTTCTCAATTCAGGCTTAAAGTACAGGATAAAATCTTGCTATGTGATTGAGAAAAACACCAGGCCCAAATTTGTACACAGAAACCGTTTGGCACTTGAAGAAAAATATGCCTAAAGTCAATCATCTTTCCTCCCTGTTTGAATCGTATCATCACTGTTTGCTCCATATAGACTTCAAGATGTGTCTTCAGTTTATGTAGGCCATACATCAAATGTGATGTCATACAGCAGAACATGTCTGTCTTTGCAAAGTACATAGATGTTTCACTTCATATTATTGTTCTGCATGTGCATGCTCATGTTTCCTTTCCCATGTCACCTCAATGAAGCGTTGTCGTCTGCCTCTAAGAAGAAGAGTAAAACAAAGAAAGAGCCCAAGCCTGAGAGGCCACAGGGTAGGACATTCATTCACTTATGTAATGGAGGGTTTCCTTTACTTTGTTGTGAACAAGGACCAAATCTCACTCTCTATGCATCCAATTACACTGAGAATACCAAACATTAGGAACATATATTGCGTTTCATCCCCCCCCTTTTGTCCTCATTCATCGTGTCATGGACTCTACAAGGTGACGAAAGCGTTCCACAGGGATGCTGGCTCATGTTGACTCCAATGTCGGGCACCAACTGGCATATCCTGTTCAAAGGCACTTAAATCCTTTGTCTTGCCTATTCACCCTCTGAATGGCACACACACAATCCATGTCTCGAAGCTTAAAAATCCTTCTTTAACCTGTCTCCTCCCTTTAATCTATACTGATTTTAAATTGGATTTAACATCAGTAAGGGATCATAGCTTTCATCTGGATACACCTGTTTAGTCTGTCATGAAAAGAGCAGGTGTTCTGAATGTTTGTACACTCAGTGTATATTGTCCCTGCTAAGCAAACTGTTACTTCATAACACTTCAGTGGAGGTAGTCTCGCTTCAAAGTAACTGAATTAGATATAATTTGTCATAACTAAGTAATTTATAATAAAATGACATTCCATTATTCATATATTTGTTATGTTTCTTGTAGACACAAGACCTGATTTGTTTGTGTTGTAGCTATTGAAGATGACAGTGAGGAGTTGTTTGGGCCGCCCAAGATGGAGGACGAGGACTTCTCTCCGTTCGGAGGGAAAGGAGGCCTTTTCAGTGGAGGAAGAGGACTGTTTGATGATGATGATGAAGTATGCTCACCTAAATGCCTTTTTTGTAGCTTCCATATCTTAATTTTTAAATGTGACTTACCAATTGTAATTTCATATAAGATTTTGTTCTATCATATATCTGGCCTGTTAAAGGCTCCCAAAGAGTACGTTTTAATTAGTTTTGTCTGAAACCATAGCAGACCTAATGATATGTTTGTTGTCCAGGGGGATCTGTTCTCTGATGCACCTAAACAGCCTGTAGCAGAGGAGAAGACCAGGAACACAGCTCACGCCACAGGTAATAATTTTGTGCTGTGGTCACGGTTTCTAATTTAGTTGTCGTGGGTTACTGTCTTAATTTTTAGATGCTTTTTCCTGGACAGTATAGAGACTTTGACCTGTTTACAGAACTTGTATTTCTCTTGTGTTTCTGCCAGAACCTGTAAAGTCTGCTAAGAAGATTCCTTCAGTGGCTGTGTCAATATTCCCAGGTAACAGAAACATGCCCCAAGAACAGCAAAGGCCTTTCAAAGATGACATTGATTATAACATAGTAATAACTGTTTGACAATTTTGGGGGGCTTGAGGACATAATGCCTCTACAGATTCACTCTTACCGTTTTGAAATGGAATTGGAATTTATTCAGTGGAAATTTGTTCAATTCAAACTAAATACTGCTACAAAACATGACTGCACACAGTTGACTACATGTTGACAATTCTGTAATGGTATTGACAAGATCATCCTCTGAGTCTATCCTGTCCTCCTCTTTTCCCATAGAGAACAGCCTGTTTGGCATTCCCAATAACCTTGATTCAGTGGAGGGCAGCGAGAACGGCAGTCTAGCCAAACCCAACAAGACCCAGACATCAGCCCCTAGAAAGACCTCTTTAGGGGGAGGAGGAGGGGGGCTGTTTGATGACGATGAAGAGGATGACTTCTTCACTGGCAAAAGCCTTAAGAAGTCCAGCTCAGGTAAGTCAGTCAAACAGTAACCTATTTCTCTAGCACGTTGGGTGAGATCCAAACTTGAAATCAACAATTGTAAAATCGCAAGTACATAATTTTCTCTTAGGCATGTGAATCTCAAGTTAGGAGTCAGCCCATTTTCACTGTATTTTCATTCATGCAGTGAGTTTCACATCTAACATTTTGTTTCACTACATTTACATTTTAGTCATTTAGCAGACGCTCTTATCCAGAGCAACTTAGTTAGTGCATTCTCGTCTTAAGATAGCTTGGTGGGACAACCACATATCACAGTCATAGTAAGTACATTTTTCCTCAATAAAGTAGCTATCAGCAAAGTCAGAGCTAGTAAGAGGGGGAAAAGTTTAGTGTGAGTGTTAGATCACAAAGGGCCTTTGGGAGGGACCAGAGGTGGCAGAAAGGAGTACTCGGGTTGGGGTGTAGGGTTTGAGCATAGCCTGAAAGTAGGGAGGGGCAGGTCCTCTTGCTGCTCTGTAGTCAAGTACCATGGTCTTGTAGTGGATGCGAGCTTTGACTGGAAGCCAGTGGAGTGTGCGGAGGAGGGGGGGTGACATGGGAGAACTTGAGAAGGTTGAACACCAGATATGCTGCAGCATTCTGGATAATTTGTAGGGCTTTGACGGCATAAGCAGGGAGCCCAGCCAACAGCGAGTTGCAGTAGTCCAGACAGGAGATGACATGTGCCTGGATTAGGACCTGCGCCACTTCCTGTGTGAGGCAGGGTCGTACACTACGGATGTTGTAGAGCATGAATCTTCAGGAGTGAGTCACTGCTTTGATGTTTGCAGAGAACCGTGGGGTTGTCAACCGTGATGGAGAGGTCTTGGAGCGGGCAGGCCTTCCCTGGAAGGAAGAGCAGCTCTGTCTTGAGCTTGAGGTAGTGGGTAGACATCCAAGATGAGATATCTGCCAGGCAACAGAGAAGTGTGTCGCCACCTGGGTGTCAGAAGGGGGAAGGAGAAAAGTAATTGAGTGTCATCTGCATAGCAATGATAGGAGAGACCATGTGCGGATATGACGATGCAGAGTGACTTGGTGTATAGAGAGAAGAGGAGAGAGCCTAGATCTGAGCCCTGGGGGACACCAGTAGTGCGAGTACGTGGTGCAGAAATAGATCCTCTCCACGTCACCTGATAGGAACGGCCTGCCAGGTGGGATGCAATCCACGAGTGTGCAGAGTCTGAGACACCCAGCCCTGAGAGGGTGGAGAGGAGGATATGATAGTTCAGTGTCGAAGGCAGCGGATAGATCTAGGAGAATGAGAACAGAGGAGAGGGTCAGCTTTGCCAGTGCAGAGAGCCTCTGACACAGAGGAGAGCTGTCTCTGTTGAGTGCCCGTCTTGAAGCCTGACTGGTTAGGGTCAAGAAGATCGTTCTGAGAGGAATAGTGAGAGAGTTGGTCAGAGAAAGCGCGCTCAAGTGTTTTTGAAAGAAAAGTAAGAAGTGATATCGATCTGTAGTTTGAGTCAAGTGTTGGTTTCTTGAGTGGATCGACTTTTGACAGTTTGAAGTCAGAGGGGACGCAGCCAGTGGTCAGGGAAGTTAGGAATGGGAGAAGGTCTCCAGAGATGGTCTGGAGGAGGGGATGGGGTCAAGTGGGCAGGTTCTCGGGCAGCCAGACTTCACTAGTCACAGGATTTAATCTGGAGACGAGAGAAAGTGGTCAAGGCATAGGGTAGTTCTGTGTGAGTGGGACCAGTGGACTCAATAGGCTGAGTGAATGAGGAGCGGATGTCGTCAACCTTATTTTCAAAGTGTCGACAAAGTCATCCGTGTGGAGGATTAAGGAGGGATGAGAAGGTGGAAAATAATTTCATAGGGTTTGAGGCAGAAGCTTGACATTTAAAGTGATAGAAAGTGGCTTTAGCAGCGGATACAGAGGAAGATAAGGTAGAGAGGAAGTGAAAGAATGATGGGTACCCTGGAAGTTTCTGTAAGCTTGCAATGAGCCATGGAACAGGAGGGGAGGGCCGAGACGGAAGAAAGGAAAGGGAACAGTGCGAGTCATAGGATGTGGAAAGGGAGGAGAGGAGGGTCGAAGAGGCAGGATCAGGAGAACGGAGGGAGAAGGATTTAGCAGAAGGGATAGGACAGAGGAGAGAGTAGTGGGAGAGAATATTGCGTCGGCTCATGACAATCTGGGTAGGGTCTGAGTCGGTAGCATTGGAGGAGAGGGAGACAAAAGGAAACAAAGTAGTGATATGAGACCTGGAGGGGGGTTTCAGTGAGATTAGTAGGCTAACAGTCTCTAGTAAAGATGAGGTCAAGAGTATTGCCTGCCTTGAATGGCAGGAGACTGGGAAATGGTGAGATCGAAAGAGCCAAGTAGGGGAAACAAATTAATCGATGGCAGTAATCGGGAGGTAGAAGTCACCTAGTATGAAAAGCGGTTAGTTATCATCAGGAAATGCGCTTATCACAATGTCAAACTAATTGAGGAACTCAAAATGTTAAGCTTGAGTGGACAAGTGACAGTGACCGCATGGAATTCAAACAAGGAGCTAGACAACTGAGTCAGGGAGAAAAGAGAATCTCCACAAATAAGTAGCCCTGTCTCGGACTATGACAGAACACGTAGTCAGAGAGGAGTTGGAGTAGCAGTGTTCTCTGGGGTGATCCATGTCTCCGATCATGGCCAAAAAGTCTAGGGACTGAAGAGCAGCATAGGCTGAGATGAACTCGGCGTTCTTGACCACAGATCGGCAGTTCCAAACGCTGAGACCAAGAGTTCTACATGGGTTGTGCGTGCAGTGCACACTAAATTAGAAAGGTTGCAGGCAAGGGGTGGGGAGCATCTGTAAAAAGCCTACAGGGAGAGGAGCGAACAGGTATAGAAAACATGCACATAGTTGAAAAAAACTACAAAATAGCTCAATTTGATCATTTTTAAATATACTGAACAAAAATATAAACAAAACATGTAAAGTCGTGATCACGTTTCATGAGCTGAAATAAAAGATCCCAGAAATGTTCCATACGCACAAAAAGCTTACTGTATTTCTCTAAAATGTGCACAAATACATCCCTGTTAGTGAGCATTTCTCCTTTGCTAAGATAATCCATCCACCTGACAGGTGTGACATATCAAGAAGCTGATTTAAACAGCATGATCATTACACAGGTGCACCTTGTGCTGGGGACAAAAGGCCACTCAAATGTGCAGTTTTGTCACACAAGACAATGCCACAGATGTCTTAAGTTTTGAGGGAGCATGCGATTGGCATGCTGACTGCAGGAATGTCCACCCGAGCTGTTGCCAGAGAATTACATTTTCATTTCTCTACCATAAGCTGCCTCCAACGTCATTTTAGAGAATTTGGCAGTACGTCCAACCGGCCCCACAACCGCAGACCACGTGTAACCACGCCAGCCCAGGACCTCCACATCCGGCTTCTTCACCTGCGGGATTGTTTGAGACCAGCCACACGGGCAGCTGAAACTGTGGGTTTGCACAAACTGTCAGAAACCGTCTCAGGGGAAGCTTAACTGCGTGCTCGTCATCCTCACCAGGGTCTTGACCTGATAGCAGTTCGGCGTCGTAACCGACTTAAGTGGGAAAATGCTCGACTTTGATGGCCACTGGTACGCTGGAGAAGTGTGCTCTTCACGGATGGATCACGGTTTCAACTATACTGGGCAGATGGTAGACAGCGTGCATGGCGTTGTGTGTGCTGTGGTTTGCTGATATCAACGTTGTGAACAGAGTGCCCCATGGTGGGGTTATGGTATGGGCAGGCATAAGCTACGGACACCGAACATAATTGCATGTTTTCTTTGGCAAGTTGAATGCACAGATATACCGTGATGAGATCCTGAGGCCCATTGTCGTGCCATTCATCCGCCGCCATCACCTCATGTTTCAGCATGATAATGCACGGGCCCCATGTCGCAAGGATCTGTACACAATTCCTGGAAGCTGAAAATGTGCCAGTTCTTTAATTGCCTGCATACTCACCAGACTAGTCACCAATTGAGCAGGTTTCGGATGCTCTGGATCGACATGTATGACTGTGTTCCAGTTCCACCAATATCCAGTAACTTTGCACAGCCATTGGAATAAGACGGACCACATTGCATAGACCACAATCAACAGCCTGATCAACTCTATGCGAAGATGTCGCGCTGCTTGTGGCAGATGGTGGTCACAAAAGATACTGACTGGTTTTGTGATACGTGCCCCTATTATTTTTTTAAGGTATCTGTGTCCAACAGCTTTATTCTCGGTCATGTGAAATCCATAGATTAGGGCGTAATTAATTAATTTGAATTGACTGATTTGCTTGTGAACTGTAACTCAGTAATATCTTTGAAATGGTTGCATGTTGCGTTTTAATATTTTTGTTCAGTATAAATATGGTCCTGCAAAGTATGCATCCTTTTCAGGCTCGTAGCTGTCTGACTCAGACATGTTTTGATTGCATGATTTTGGGTGGTGTAGAGCTTGAAAGCTGTGTCTGCACTGCGAGAACCATCATTTGTAGGTGTGACTACACGAAGTAAGCACAATTGAAGTTATACACATTTATGCTTGTAATAGTGAAAATAGCCAAGTGTTTTGATATTGATATGCATGTATAGCCCACAAAGACGTGAGATGGCTGTAGAGTTTCTTGTGGGGATGTTTTGAAGCATGTTTTTTTGGTGAGTCTGGCCACTATTACTATATGGCTCATGCAAGCAACTAAGCCAGCCAGAGAAATCTCAGGAATGGAGCTCTGACCAAACCAACTGTCTGGATGATGCTTCAACACTAAAAGTAAGTGGAAGTCTAAACTGTCCCTTTAATAGTGGTTGGTGTGTCAACAATCAGCTGCAAGTTGTCAGCAGTTCACAAACCAAGTAGGCTACTGAGAAGACAGATAGCACTTAAAGCAGATGGCCCTAGCTAGAAAATAGACAGTACTAGACAACAGATTAAGACCAAAATGATACTTACCATTCCTGGAGATATCAGGAGTCCTCTAGCTATAGATTGAAGCACTAAAACTGTATTTAGAGCAAGCACTAATGTGTTAACTGTGTTCAGCTGGACAGAAGAAATCCAAGCAAAAGAAGACAGTGGATCTGTTTGGAGGAGATGATGAAGATGAGGATGGTGACATCTTTAGTGAGAGCTCTGTCGCCCCGCCCACTCTACAGAGCAGGAAGGAGGTGGTGGAGAAGGAGGAGGAAGAAGAGGTGAAACAGGCTCCTCAGAAAAAGGTGAATATACACGTGTACATTGTTTCCATATTAACAAGTATTGATTGACTATCATGATTTTAGAGTGATTACAATAATGGATTTAGGGCACTTGGTTATCATGATTATAAGTTGCTTACTTACAGTAGTGTTGATGAGTTGTGCTGTTGATGATTGTTGGTTTTAGTTTTGAATTATGTTGATGGTGGTTTGTAGTGATGAGTTAAGCTGAGGATTTTTGATTTTAATAATGAATAATGCTGATGTTTGTTGGTTATAGTGATGAGTTGTGTTAATTATGGTTGTTGGTTGTGTTTAGATGCCAGCAGGAGGCGTCTCCATGTTTGGTCCTGGTACCAAGAGCCTACTAACTGAGGCACTGAAGAAACGACAGCCCTCCACCAGCGAAGAGTCAGAGGAGGTGGGACTCCTCTTTCATCTACCCATCATCTCTCTCATCCATCTACAATCTCTCTCTTCTTATCTACAGTTGAAGCTGGAAGTTTACATGCACTTTAGACATACGTTTAAACTCAGTTTTTCACAATTCCTGACATTTTAATCCTAGTAAAAATTCCGTTCCGTAGGTCCGTTAGGATCACCACTTTATTTTAAGAATGAAATGTCAGAATAATAGTAGAGAATTATTTATTTCAGCTTTTATTTCTTTCATCACATTCCCAGTGGGTCAGAAGTTTACATACACTCAATTAGTATTTGGTAGCATTGCCTTTAAATTGTTTAACTTGGGTCAAACGTTTTGGGTAGCCTTCCACAAGCTTCCCACAATAAGTTGGGTGAATTTTGGGCCATTTCTCCTGACAGAGCTGGTGTAACTGAGTCAGGTTTGTAGGCCTCCCTGCTCGCACACGCTTTTTCAGTTCTGCTAACAAATCTTCTATGGGATTGAGGTCAGGGCTTTATGATGGCCACTCCAATACCTTGACTTTGTTGTTCTTAAGCCATTTTGCCACAACTTTGGAAGTATGCTTGGGGTCATTGTCCATTTGGAAGACCTGTTTGCGACCAAGCTTTAACTTCCTGACTGATGTCTTGAGATGTTTCTTCAATATATCCACTTCATTTTCCTACCTCATGATGCCATCTAGTTTGTGAAGTGCACCAGTCCCTCCTGCAGCAAAGCACCCTCACAACATGATGCTGCCACCCCTGTGCTTCACAGTTGGGATGGTGTTCTTCGGCTTGCAAGCCTCCTCCTTTTTCCTCCAAACATAATGATGGTCATTATGTCCAAACAGTTCTATTTTTGTTTCATCAGACCAGAGGGCATTTCTCCAAAAAGTACAATCTTTGTCCCCATGTGCAGTTGCAAACCGTAGTCTGGCTTTTTTTATGGCGGTTTTGGAGCAGTGGCTTCTTCCTTGCTGAGCGGTGTCGATATAGGACTTGTTTTACTGTGATACTTTTGTACCTGTTTCCTCCAGCATCTTCACAAGGTCCTTTGCTGTTGTTCTGGGATTGATTTGCATTTTTCGCACCAAAGTACGTTAATCTCTAGAAGACAGAACGCGTCTCCTTCCTGAGCGGTATGGCGGCTGCGTGGTCCTATTGTGTTTTTCCTTACGTACTATTGTTTGTACAGATGAACGTGGTACCTTCAGGCATTTGGAAGTTGCGCCAAAGGATGAATCAGACTTGTGGAGCTCTACAATTTTTTTTTTCTGAGGTCTTGGCTGATTTCTTTTGATTTTCTCATGAATACATCCACAGGTACAACTCCAATTGACTCAAATGATGTCAATTAGCCTGTCAGAAGCTTCTAAAGCGATTTTCTAGAATTTTCCAAGCTGTTTAAAGGCACAACTTCTGACCCACTGGAATTGTAATACAGTGAATTATAAGTGAAATAATCTCTCTGTAAACAATTGTTGGACAAATGACTTGTGTCATGCACAAAGTAGATGTCCTAACTGACTTGCCAAAACTATAGTTTAACAACAAATTCGTGGAGTGGTTGAAAAACGAGTTTTAATGACTCCAACCTAAGTGTATGTAAACTTCTGACTTCTCCCTCACTCTTTTTTTCCCTAACTCTCTCTGTTTCTCTTGCGCTCATTTTCTTCTCCCCCCCATGTTGTTCATTACAGAACGGCCCTCCTCCAGACGTGGTGAAAACCCCTACTAAGCAGATAGAAAAACCCCAGGCGAAGAGTCTGTTCTCTGACGATGAGGACTCACAGGTGTGCTTCTTTTTTAACACTCATTCTCCAGTATGCATCCATTACCTGAATGTTGTTGGAGGTACTTCTCATGCTTATCAGTTACATCAATATCTACATGAGCTGTACAATTAATACTTAGAATGTTAGGTTGATCATGAAGCATGGTATTGTTTTACAGATATAACCTCACCTTTCTCTGTCCCTGTCTTTCTAGATATTTCAAACCATCCCTAAGAGTCAGTCTAAGCCTGAACCCACAACCCAGAGCAAAGGCAGCAAAGCTCCTCTGTCCATCTTCGATGACGAGGAGGAAGAAGTGAGAAAATGAGCCTGACCTATTTCGGTCCCAAAAATTGTATAATTTGTACCTGCTTCTTCATATGTAACGACTTTCTTTCATCATGCAGGATCTGTTTGCGTCTGCGAAGAAGTCTAAACCAAGCCAAGCTAAAGCCGCCACTCCACAAGTCAAAAAACCTCTCTCTAGCTCCCTCTTCAGTGATGACGAGGTAATGGGAGGGAAGGGAACCTTGCTACATAATCTTAAGTTCATCTTCAGCCAGTCAGAAAATAACCCTTAGCCCCCTCTTTTAGCCACTACCCCCTTTGGTATTCACAGATCTGAAATACCTGGAGAGGTAAGCAATGTGGTGATGGCTTCGCCATCCAATGGGCTTTGGACAGCTTCAGATAGGGCTTGAAAACTGTTACGGACTACAAAGGGAAACCCAGACGCGAGCTGCCCAGTGACGCGAGCTGCCCAGTGACGCGAGCCTACCAGACGAGCTAAATGCCTGTTATGCTCGCTCGAGGCAAGCAACACTGAAGCATGCACGAGAGAACCAGACGTTCTGGATGACTGTGTGATAAGGATCTCGGTAGCTGATGTGAACAAAACCTTTAAACAGGTCAACCTTCACAAAGCCGCTGGGCCAGACGGATTACCAGGACGTGTACTGAAAGCATGCGCCGACCAACTGTGTGTCTTCACTGACATTTTCAACCTCTCCCTGACCTAGTGTAATACCTACATGTTTCAAGCAGACCACCATAGTCCCTGTGCCCAAGGAAGAGAAGGTAACCTGCCTAAATGATTACCGCCTTGTGGAACTCACGTCGGTAGCCATGAAGTGCTTTGAAAGGCTGGTCATGACTCACATCAACAGCATCCTCCCGGACACCCTAGACCCACTCCAATTTGCATACATCCCCCAACCGATCCACAGATGACGCAATCTCAATCGCACTCCACACTGCCCTTTCTCACCTGAACAAAAGGAACACCTATGTGAGAATGCTGTTCATTGACTTCAGCTCAGAATTCAACACCATAGTGCCCACGAAGCTCATCACTAAGCTAAGGACTCTGGGACTGAACACCTCCCTCTGCAACTGGATCCTGGACTTCCTGACTGGCCGCCCCCAGGTGGTAAGAGTAGACAACAACACGTCTGCCCCTCAGGGGTGTGTACTTAGTCCCCTCCTGTATTCCCTGTTCACCCACGACTGCGTGGCCAAGCACGACTCCAACACCATCATTAACAGGCACCCATTACCGAACAGGCACCGAACAGGCACCCATTACCATCGACGGGGCTGTAGTGGAACGGGTCGAGAGTTTCAAGTTCCTTGGGGTCCACATCACCAACGAACCGTTATGGTCCAAACATACCAAGACAGTCGTGAAGAAGGCACGACAAAACCTTTTCCCCCTCAGGAGACTGAAAAGATTCTACAGCTGCACCATCGAGCGCGTCCTGACCGGTTTCATTACCGCCTGGTATGGCAACTGCTCGGCATCTGACCGTAAAGCGCTACAGAGGGTAGTGCGAACAGCCCAGTACATCACTGGGGCCAAGCTTCCTGCCATCCGGGACCTATATAATAGAAGGTGTCAGAGGAAAGCCCATAAAATTGTCAGAGTTGTAGACTGTTTTCTCTGTTATGCATAGTCTGCTATGCATGACCTATGCATAGTCACTTCGCAAACACCAGAAAGGTAGATTTTGAACCGGTCTTACTTGTGAAGGTTGTTTCTATTACTTCAACAGATGATATCTATTTAACCCTTTTGTATTCTTTTTGTATTAGGACCAGTGGATGAGCTCCAAGCTTAGTGCTGGTAAGACAGAGGGTAAGACAGGAGGGATGAAGTCCAGTACTAGTGCCCCATCTAGTCTACCCAGTGTCAAAGCAGCTCCTAAAGACAGCCTGTTCGATGAGGATGATGACGATCTCTTTGCTGCTACCAAGGAGTCGAGGTAAACGTCATATCAATAGTAGACAAAAAGAGTCAATCTGTAGTATGATGTGTAGTGTAAATGTCTATGTGTTGGTGCAGTCAAAAGAAGCACCAGAGAGTGTCTCTCCTGTTTGAAGATGAGGATGATGAAGATAAGGGACCCCTCTTCGGCTTCAAAACAAGCATCAACAACAGCTCTACTACAGCTGAGCCTAAAGTAAGCCTGGTTTACAGATTGTCTGTCCACAGCCTATTCCCTATGTAGTGCACTATATAGTGAATTGGGTGCCATTTGGGCACTTAGGAATAACCTATAGGTGAAAAGCCTTCAAGGTAACAATGGAATGAATACTTCAGTAATGTCTAGGCTCTTGTCTATTATTTTAAAACAATACAAATATTGAATGAATATTGTTGTTGTAAGAAAGTACTGTTTTGATGTACTGTTCATATAAATATACTGTATGTGTGGTAACATCCCTGCAGTGATAGCGTTGTCTGTAATCAATGCTATTTCAGTCCTTTACTCCCTAGCTCATACCCTTTTCTCCTGTGCTCTTATCCTGTTCTCTAGGCACCTGTTATAGCCTCCCCAGCCCCCTTGCTGCTCCAGATAGACAAACCTGAGGTGACGGCACCACCTCCTACCCAAGTGGAGGAGAAACCTGCAGAGGGGGAGAGGGTAGCGAAGTACAAGAGTCCTGAGGTGCCATCCCTGTCCTCTCCACTAGAGGGCAGTGAGAGTAAGAAGAAGCCGGTAGGGGCTGTCAGTCTGTTTGGAGGGATCAATGTGCTGGGAGACAGACTGGCAGCAGCCAAGGTGAGATGCTACATAAGACTTAGGGTAGAAATTCCCCCTAAGCTCAGATCTAGGATCAGCTAAACTCACCCAATCCAAATCCAAGTTTTGGCCATTTGGGACCTTTCTCAATTAATCTTTCTGTAGTTCCTCACATTCTCTCTCCTCATCTCTTTCTCAAAACCCTTTGGACAAAAAATACCTGAGGTGAGGGACCTTGGACCTTTTCCTCCAATATAGTTGAGAAAGAGCCAAGGAGAGAGGAAGGTGAATTGAGATGGAGCCCTGCTCCTATGTCTGTGAGTGTGAGGTGCTGTACTCACTTTGACGCCTTTCTATCTTCCTGTGCCTAAACAAGCAGACTAAGAGCCCATTGGATGACCCGGACGGTTTTGACTTCCTGTCTGAGGGCCCGCCCCCCATGGAGAAGGAGGCCAAAACAAAGAAGAACACCCTCAGTCTGTTTGATGATGTGGAAGAGGAGGGTGCTGACTGGACTGCCCCTATCTCCATACCGACCAAGCCAGTTGCCAAAAACACACTAAAGGTTTGTTTGTTATTTTATTCCTACTACTGATAATTCGTGTGTGTGTGAGTGTAAATCCTGTGTCTGTGTGTTAGCCTGCGGAGGAGCGTCCTCGTACCAAGAGTAGTACCGGGGTGTTCCAGGATGAGGAACTGCTCTTCAGTCAGACTCAGCAGAGAGACAACGACCCTGACGTTGACATCTTCGCCACACCTGACAAGTCTATGGTGAGTTCTAGGGACAGTAGGCTTAGTGAGAGGGTATAGAATTGGGCTAGAGCAAAACACCTGCACTCACCACGACCAGGGTGGATATCTTGTATTGCATCAGCACATTGACGCGCGTACTACTTGCGTACTACTTGTGTACCACTTTGAGTGATAAATGAATTCTACGTAGGATAGTAGTGATGATAAAATGCTGTGTTCCTGTCTCAGAGCTCCAGGCCTAGCTCAGTGAAGTCGGCAGCTCCAACACTGTTTGTTGAGGATGAAGATGACCTCTTCAGTTCTGTCAAGCCCAAAGCTCCTCCTCCGGTACCCTAGTCTAAATCACCTCAATCAATCAATACTATATGAATAGAACTTGATGACTTTACCGGGGACTGTACATCCTCAGTCCTTGTCCTTTCTTTGACCTGCATTCTCAGAAAGTATCGGAGAAGCCCAGTAAACCCACTAAAGACGAGCCATCCTCAAAACCTGCTGTCACGGCACCAGTCACAGAGAGTGAGGTAAGGCTGATGAAACTAAGAGTCTTAGTCTATGCAGAATATGTGATTGCCCATGTGCTTATGATTAAAGGGTTTGTGTCAGAGGAGGCTGGTGGAAGGAGTTATAGGAGGATAGGCTCATTGTAATGGCTTAAATGGAACACATCAAACATATGGAAAGTACGTTTGACTTCGTTCCATTGATTCCATTCCAACCGTTACAATGAGCCCGTCCAAAATAACTCTTTCCGCCCGCCGCCTCTGGTGTACATACGGTACCAGTCAAAAATTGACATCTACCCATTCAAGTTTTTATTTTTACTATTTTCTACATTGTAGAATAATAAGTTAATACATGATGTCTTAACTATCATGTAGTAACCACAAATGTGTTAAACATATCAATATATATTGGATATTCTTCAAAGTAGCCACCCATTGCCTTGACAGCTTTGCACACTCTTGGCATTCTCTCAATCAGCTTTATGAGGTAGTCACATGGAATGCATTTCAATTAACAGGTGTGCCTTGTTAAAAGTTAATTTGTAGAATTTCTTTCCTTACTGCGTTTGAGCCAATCAGTTGTGTTGTGACAAGGTAGGGGTGGTATACAGAAGATAGCCCTATTTGGTAAAAGACATGAGCTGTGTTCGAATACTCATACTCCCAATCATATTTTACGTCACGAATAGTAAGTATACATGCAGAGGACACTATTTCCGTACTTTAGGGCCGATAATGCAATTCTTCAGGAAATGTTTTGTGATTTTGAAGAAAATGGCGGAAAATATGCAGCCTAAGTCCGAGAGCGGATAGAAATTCATTGCTAATTATGACAGATGTTGAGCAATGTAATAAAATAATGACTTTTCAAATAGGTTACCTTACATGTTAAGTTGGCTGACAATTAGTTAGCTACGCTGTCCTTATGAACCACATACCGGTAGTGATATGCTATGTTAGTTAGCTACCTAACGCTAGTTGGCTACTTATACATCAAGTTTGCCAGTATATTAACTATAAGCTATCTAACTACCCAACGTTTATTGACCTGATTTTCCCCGTCATTCTTAACTTAGCTAAATGGTATAGTCGTTGTGCGTTCTCAATGGACATTCGGGTGCTTTTGTAAATTCGCTCTGGCTATCCACTCTGATTTCAGACTACTCTCGTCTGAGTGTACCAGAGCGCAGAATAATACATTTACGAGCACTCAACACCCGTTGAATAGGGCCAATGTCAGTAAACGTTGACAAAAAAACTTAATTCAATTGTTTCCAGCAGCACAGTTACAGTCACCAATGCTCTGGATAACATGAAAACTGCCTAACCAGCTCTGCTAGGGTGAGTAAAATGGTCAGTGGTCTTATTTGTGTCTGGAAGCCAACGTTAGCTTGGGTGCTTGACTGCCGTTGTAAGGCCAGAACGCTCAAATCCACCCTACTCCTCGGCCCAACCCAAGTATACAGTATGTTTGTATGGGTATTCGAACACAGCTCAAGTCTATGTTATGGCAAGAACAGTGCTTTTACACCTGAATTGCTTGCTGTTTGGGGTTTTAGGCTGGGTTTCTGTACAGCACTCTGACATCAGCTGATGTAGAAGGGCTTTATAAATACATTTGATTTGATTTAAAATTTGATTTGAACAGCGCAAATAAGAAAAGAGAAACGCCAGTCCATTATTACTTTAAGACATGAAGGTCAGTTAATCCGGAAAACTTCAAGAACTTTGAACGTTTCTTCAAGTGCAGTAGCAAAAATCATCAAGCGCTATTATGAAACTGGCTCTCATGAGGACCGCCACGGAAAAGGAAGACCCAGTTACCTCTGCTGCAGATGATAAGTTCATTAGTTACCAGCCTCAGAAATTGCAGCCCAAATAAATGCTTCAGAGTTCAAGTTACAGACATCTCAATATCAACTGTTCAGAGGAGACTGCATGAATCAGGCCTTCATGGTTGGATTACTGCAAAGAAACCACTACTAATGGACACTAATAAGAAGAAGAGACTTGCTTGGGCCAAGAAAAACAAGCAATGGACATTAGACTGGTGGATATCTGTCCTTTGGTCTGGAGCCCAAATGTGAGATTTTTGGTTCTAACCACCGTGTCTTTGTGAGACGCAAAGTAGATAAACGGATGATCTTCGCATGTGTGGTTCCCACCGTGAAGCATGGAGGAGGTGGTGTGATAGTGCTTTGCTAGTGACATTGTCTGTGATTTATTTAGAATTCAAGGCACATTTAACCAGCTTGGCTACCACAGCATTCTGCAGCAATGCGCTATTCCATCTGGTTTGCGTTTAGTTGGAAAATAATTTGTTTTTCAACAGGACAATAACCCAACACACCTCCAGGCTGTGTAAGGGCTATTTGACCAAGAAGGAGAGTAAGTGCTGCATCAGATGACCTGGCCTCCATAATCACCCGACCTCAACCCAATTGAGATGGTTTGGGATGAGTTGGACCACCGAGTGAAGGAAAAACAGCGAACAAGTGCTCAGCATAGGTGGGAACTCCTTCAAGACTGTTGGAAAAGCATTCCAGGTGAAGCTGGTTGAGAGAATCCCAAGAGTGTGCAAAGCTGTCATCAAGCCAAAGGGTGGCTACTTTGAAGAATCTCAAATATAAAATATATTTGATTTAACACTTTTTTTTTTTTTTTTGGTTACTACATGATTCCATATGTGTTCTTTTTTAGTTTTTATGTCTTAACTATTATTCTACAATGTAACATTTTTACAAAAACCCTTGAATGAGTAGGTGTCCAAACTTTTGAGTGGTACTGTTGTATTAATTTTTTTTCTGAATTTGAAGGATATCTGTGGACAGTAATGTTCTCTCCTCTCAGTTGATAGTTATTATACTGTTACATTGCTTTTGGAGATACTCCTGTCTAGATTTCTTAACATGATCTATGTCGTTCAACTGCACAGAAGCCGACACCAAGCCCTGTAAAATCTAAAGAGCCTTCACGGATTGGAAAACTCCAAGTAATCTTCTAAAATGTTATCAGTCTTTTTTATTATTCAATATTTTACTCTTTCTTTAATCTTTCTGAATGAGCTTTCATTCTCCCAACATGTTTTCTGCCAGTCATCCTTGAACCTCCGCCTTTGACGTGAAACATATTGTCTTTTCTTTTCCACTGCTGGTTTAAAAGCTAAACTGAGACCGCGTGACTGTCAAATTGATTCTCACAAGGTTTTGTTTTTTACCGTCAAACTAAAAGCGAATGCTCAGCCTTTATTCTTCCTGAAACCTCATGAATAAATGTAATTCCTACTTCTACATTTTATTACTTTCTTTATTGGTCTCACTTCCTCTGTTTTGTCTACCGCTTGGTTCTGATGATCATGACGGACTGCATGAACAAAATTACTTGTAAATCCAATGAGGACCTATCCAAATGATATCCATTTGCATGTGTACTCACTGTACTGTGCCCTGATTACAAAACCCTCTGTTATAAAGGCCTTTAGTTGGTATGAAATTTGGTCAACACTTGTGAACAAATGTGTTCCTCACTCTCAGGCCAACCTGGTGATCAACCCTGCTGCCCTCCTGCCCGACGCGTTCTCTCGGATCCCAGGGGGGGTCAGTGTACTCCCAGGCTTGAGCCCCAGCCCCAGTGCTATCCCCACCCCTAGTCCGGCAGGGACAAAGCCCCCCCAGCAACAGAGGGGTTAGCTTCGACAACCCGGTCCAGGTGTCCACGCTACAGAGTGCGAACAAGGTGGGTCAGAGGTCAAGGGTCAGGCACTGTGGTAGGGTGGACATAATGGAACAGGGTGAGGGGAAACATGGAACACCTACATTTGATCCTTAAATTATAGAAATGTAATGTATAAAGCTCTAACCTTGTACCTTCCAAAATAAGCCCCTGTTATGACTCCATGTGTCTTCTTTTCCTGTAGGGTCGAGCTAAAGGCTCCATCCGCCGCAGGCCCCAGACCAGGGCAGCACGGCAGACGTTAGCTCAGAGATCTGTGGAGCAGAGAGACGAGAACCAGGGAGAGGACCAGGCCGGACCCAGCCCAACCTTGCCTAGCCCAGCACTATCTAACCCAACCCAGCCAAGCCCGGGACTATCTAACCTAACTCTGCCTAGGTCTAGTCTACCTAACCAAGCCCCAACCTCTGCCTTACCCTCCTCCTTACCTGCTTCCTTACCCTCCAAACCCATGCTCACTGATTTCTCTGTCAGACCGTCAGTGCTAACACTACCAGTGTCAAACACCCCTCTAAAGAAAGACTCTTCTAAGGATAGCAAGGTGAAGGTGCTGCCCTCTCTTGATGAGGATGACCTGTTTGTGTCCGACAGCCTCTTTGGGTCCGCCCCTGCCCCAGGTCCCAACCCCACCGCCCCCTTACCCATACTCACCACTCCATCCCCCAATCCCACAACAAAGACTACAGAGGGTAAAGTGACATCCAAGAATGAGACTGAGGAGAAAGAAACGACCCCTCAGTCCCTCTTTGACGACCCCATGGGTGACCTGTTCAAGAAGGTGAAGCCGAGGTCGGCTAAGGCCAAGGCATCTTCCTTCCTGGAGGATGAGGAGGAGGATGAAGAGGATATCTTCGGGCTAGGAAAGAGCTCCACTCCCACTACTGCTGGTGGTAAAGACTCTAAGGCTGGGAGCAACTCTACTCCCAAGCAAGACATCTTCCAGGTATTGGTCATGATTATTAATTTTGTCAGTCAATGGAACAGTCAGTCTGTTTATGATTTCAGTTTTCTTTATTAATTTTGCAGCCCGGAATTTACATAAACTTTTCATTGTAATAGTGTAAATGCAGTTGGTCTGTCACAGCGCATGCTGGGTCAGCACGTCTGTTTATCCAACAGTCAAGCTCTCTGCAGCAGGTAGAGGGAAATCAATATATTCCTTGGAAAGTGTGTGTGCGGACGTGCATGTCTGCTTCTTGTCTGAATATGTCTGTTACTGTTTTCACAGTATGAAGCAGCGACTCCACCCAAAACTCACAAAAAGCACAAAGAGAAATCCTTGGATGCCGGTCTGTTTGATGACAACGTTGACATCTTTGCTGATATGACATCCACTTCAAAACCAAAAGAAAAGAAGTCCAAGAAGGTGGAGACTAAATCAATATTTGATGATGATATGGGTGAGTATTTGCAGAGCACATATTTCAGAATATCTAGAACTTGCATTGTTGTTCCTCAATAACGGTTTCAACATGTATGTTGAAATTCACCAAACACACAGACAAATACAGGTATGTGTGCATACCACAGGAGGTTGGTGGCAGCTTAATTGGGGTAAACAGGTTTGTGGTAATGACTAGAGCAGAATCGGGGGAATGGTATCAAACACATGGGTTCCATGTGTTTGATGCCATCCCATTCGCTCATTTCCAGCCATTATTATGAGCCATCCTCCCCTCAGCAGCCTCCAATGGTGCACACACAAAAACAAACACACATACAGGCTTCCAATGCCATTGCCTCCAGGTTGAACTGAAATATTTACAGTACTGTCCATGCTTCTCTCTCCACAGATGACATCTTCTCTCCCAGCACTGTGAAGCCAGTGCCCAAGCAGCCTCCATCCAAGTCCAAGAAGAACCATCCCTCCCAGGACACCAGTGCAGCGGACGACTCGGGCAACATCTTTGACGACCCTCTCAACGCTCTGGGCGGTAACTGAACCGTGGACCGTTCCTGAGGAGCTTAAACTTTGGGGTTATAAGATGCCATTTGGTGTCCTAATTGTACAATTGTGCCGAATAACATGTTGTTTTGGAGGACTGAAAAAAGGGTTGGAGATATTAAAACTGTTCATATAGAGACTATTTATATAAAAACAATAGATTGATCGACATAACCTCAGACGGAAATTAAAACACAGCAAGAAATGTTGAAGGGGATGATTCTGATGTACACTTCACATCCTCATCTCTGATTGATAAGACAAAGTAACAGTTATTAAATTCTATTTGTCTTTATTTAATATCCATGATAGCAGCACTTTATAAGCATATTCTTAGCTGTCATTTGACCAGCTGATAATAAATAAATAGTAAATGATTTATAAATATAGTTGGAGAGCTCTGTGTTTAAGTTTTGGGCTGTGCCATATCATAGTTATGAAGTCCTTGTTAACTGGCTGACTATCCTAGCAACAACAAGCAAATGTTTTTGTTTTTCAATTAATATGAATTTGTTAACTTTGCCTGTGATGAATGACATTTCAGTTTTTTAAACTAAAGTAATGATATTTTATGAAATTTGAAATGTGTTGTAAGTTTGTTTCAAATATCTGCAGCACTACTTTAAAGCCTTTTGTTAAGATCATGGGTAGTGGAATTATGAATGCAGCAGACATAAGAAAGATGGCCTGAAAGAGGAACAGGGCTGTTCTTAGCACCTCTGTGATTTCTAGATTTACACAGTTCCTTCCCTTTAATTAAAATTCTACTTCTGTGCTTTAAGGATCGACTTCACTGCCATGTCTTGACTGCTAGTCGACTTTAAATGTTGAGTAATTGCACTGATACATTTTAAAGAGGATTCTGCATCATTGATATAGGAGGCTACATGTTATAAAAAGTAAAAGCTATATTTTGATCCATTCATTCATCACTGATGGGATTTTATGATTGCTTAATTATCATTTGTACACTTAAATCAACTTATTCAAGTGTAGTACAAAGACAACCATTATTCCACAAATGAACGGTTAGTTTGTTAGGCTACCAGTGTTCTTTTTCTAGGAGAAATGGTCAATCTCTGTGACCTAACAATACTTGTCCCGCCTCTGTGTACTCCGCATTGGTTCACCTACAGAGAGAGAACACGTTACGTCATGGTGCCTTTGTTGTCAATCAAGAGAAGTCACAATGGGCTGGTCAGGAGCCGCTGTTTTTTTTGACAGGTGAGATGAGTTGAGTTGAGGAAAATCCCAAGGGTTACCAACCTACCACTGTTCATTGGCAATAAGGATAGCTTTCCGCTGTCCTTTTTATTTTAAAACATGGAGATAAGTAGAACCGCTTCATTATAATCTAGAAGGCCGAATCTGAAAAGGAGTACGCGTAGCAGCTTGCAGCAGCCATCGACCCAAGCAAGGTAGCCATTGTTTGGGTTGCTAAAGTGGTTAGCTAGCTAACGCTAGTGAGCTAACTGGTTCTGGCTAGCTAGTCACAACCTACTTAGTTAGGTATACGAAATAGCTAGCTAGATAATAAATGCATTTGCTTTGTTAGTAACGTTATTATTTATATTTGTGCGATTGCTCTATGTCCAGCTAGTTAAAGACGGAGTGGTTCTAGTCTTGGGACGCCAGCCAGTTGTTCATTGGTGTCCTCTTGCCAGCTATAGGGACCCGCTCTTGGATGCTCTTACGGTGAGTAAAAAAATGAAAGGGGGTTCTGGTGAGACAGAGCCAGAAAAGATAACTAATACATGACCAGACAGTTATATAGCTGCATCCTTGGTTTAGTATTTTCTAAGTGTAGCCACCTTTCTGTCTAGTAAGCGCTGTTAGGAAAGATCAAGACTTTGTTTTTCACGATTGACACATGGTATTTAGGTTCAAATGCTAGAACGTAACACTGGGTTGATAGGTAGGTAGCTGGCTAGTCAGTCTTGTTTTACTCGCTCACTTCACATTGCACACCACCTGTCGTGTTGAGGTTTCCAGGTTTTCTTTCTTAGCAGAGATCAAAGCTTCTTGGTCACAGTGTAGGCCCTTAACATTGGGAATACAGTAGCCGATTTTCTAATTTGTGGTGCTGAGAAATTCAGCTAGGGATACAGTAGACTTGGTCTTTACAGTGTTTGTGTGAAAGGAATCTAATTTAAATACATAAATCCCATCTCTGGTTGTTCACTAAACAGATTCCCAATCTCAGCACATCTCATGTCGTTCTGAGAATCAATCAGCCCACAACTTTACATTTGCATGCTTTAAAATGAAATATTAATGCAGTCACATAACATACAGGTTAACTGTCAAGAGGCCTCCAGTCCCCTATGCCTGCATGGAGTTGTCTGCATGTTTGATACCATACACTCCTCCTGATGTCATTACATAGGCTAACAGCTGGTCAGCTTCAGCTAGCTAGACTATACTGCAGCCAAGAGCTGTGGCCTGTTGAATGTTTTATGAAGGCACTTATGAACTCTTACACTTGTCTATTCAATTTTGTCGCTTTTTTTTCTGAAACTATTGCTCTCTAATTGTATAGGCCAGGTCTAAAGTGTTGGTGACATTTCATTGTGTCTGTGTGTGAAGATATTAATACGCACTTCTTCCAAGTTAATGAAATGCTTTGTGTTCTGCTCACTAGTATTAGCAGAGGGGGTTAGGCTTCCTTGCACATTGTAGGCCATAGATGTTTCATATTGATAGTTGTTTGTGTTGTCAGGGAAGTAAAGGTCTCCTTACCTACCAGGTGCATGTCAACTCAACTCCCCCTTTCCAACTCCCCTCAGCATAGCTGTTTGTTTTTTTGTCAACTGTTATGCCTCACGGTGTCAGTGTATGAGGAACAAACATAGATGACCTTAGACTCGGAAGAAAGGGCAAGGTACTGAGCCATCTCTCTCTCGCCCTCAGTGCTTTGGGCTTCCTGCATGATGTGTAACTGTGGTGACAGAGAGCACCCACACCCATCCCTCTCTCCCTTCCCCTGGGCTGCTGCCTCTCCCACACCCCCTTCCCCTTAAAGAAGTCCTAACCACACCAAGATGGCGGACAGGAAGGAGCCACCAATCTATAATGATAACAGCGTGGGGGCCTTCCAGTACAAGTTGCCGTTCTACGAGACCATGGAGCTGTTCATCGAAACGTTGACTGGGACCTGCTTCGAGCTGCGCGTCTCGCCCTTTGAAACAGTCCTCTCTGTCAAGGCCAAGATCCAGAGGCTGGAAGGTATGCTACTTAACAGTAGTCACTCTTACTGACCCAGCATGTAGGTGTGTATACAGCTTCCCCTAACATTACTTAAGCAGGACCGGCTCCACTTCAAAAATTGAAATAATCTTAGATTATCACTCAATCTATGAGTAATCAAAAGTTCAGACTCATACACATGTATTCCATAGAAAAGAATGGCTTTTCTGTTTTAGTAGTGCTGGAAAAAGAAATATCCTCACAGCATTTAAAACTCACTATATCTCACTGCTCATCCCCTAAGCAAAGATTAAGGATCTGTGTAGTTGGTTTTCCACACACACATTAACCCTTTACGCTTGTGGGAATGGGCTTATATGGATAGGGCTAAATTTAAATATATGTTCCCTTTCAATTGCTGTATATATGGCATATGCATAACCATGGTAGCAATTGAAAGGGAGCAGTTTTGAGTTAATGATTAAACCAAAGGTAACTAAATCAAATCAAATGTTATTTGTCACATGTGCCGAATACAGAAGGTGTAGATCTTACAGTAAAATGCTTACTTACAAGCCCTTAACCAACAATGCAGTTTTAAGAAAATACATTAAAAAAAATAATAACAAATAATTATAGTGGGGTTATATACAGGGGGTACCGGGAGCACCGCTGTCGAGGTAATATGTACATGTAGGTAGAGTTATTAAAGTAACTATGCATAGATAACACCGCTGTAGAGGTAATATGTATATATAGGTAGAGTTATTAAAGTAACTATGCATAGATAATGACAGAGTAGCAGCAGCGAGTAGTTCACAACAGTTCACCTGACACAAGACACAAACATTACACTATTTATTTTGTTTGTTTTACTATTACTGTACTTTTCACTGCATTTGTTAGTAACAAAATCTATGTTCAGTAACATGAGACTATTCCTGGAAATGTAGGGTAGGTGCAACAAGACAAAAAAAGGACAAGAGTTTGAGTGAGAGGGCTAACTGGTGTCTCCAAGTGACCACACACCTCTCAAGTGTGCAGTTTCTAAGCAATTTCAATGCACTTTTATGACTCAAAGAAGAGTCTTCAACTATAAGGGACTTTCTTTTAGCTTTACTAGCTATGCCATTGAGGAACTAGAGCAAGCACACTTATAGTTGTTTCATTTGGAACACAACCCTGCATTCCCACCACCACACAATTACTGTTTACACAATCCAAAAACGGTCCATTATAAATCGCAATATGGGTCAGGTGGGCATCATTTGAAAGCTTGTTCTATTGCCAACAGGACTAGTTAAGTTATAAAATATGAGCTTAGAGATTTTCTTGGATTCAACGAATGTTTGGCTTGCTTGTATGACATCCGTGGTATTTATTATAATTTACAGCATTTCCTTCACTTGCAAAAGTTGTCTAATTTCCTGGAGGGATGGGGGCAACTTCTTCAGAACGGCTGTCAGTCAAAACCCATACAGAGCTGTGTTACAGAATGGCGCTGCAGGGAATAGCAGCCTTTTTACGGCCTCCTGACCAATTGTGGCATTTTGTGTTTTTCTTTTTTTTTTTGCTGATCTTAACTTGTTTTGTAAATGTTTCCGCCATTGTTTCCTATGACCGAAAAGAGCTTCTGAACATCAGAACCGCAATCACTAACCTCAATTTGGATGAGGATTTATACTTCAATGAGTCGGCGGCGAAGGACATACTGCTAATCCTGGACAAGGCCCAAATCTCGACACTCGTGCGGGCTACTTGACGAGACTACATCGGCGAGTGGATAGACCGCCTCTACCCTCCGTTCTATTGTCGAACGTGCAGTCACTAGAGAATAAATTGGACGAGTTCCGTTCAAGTCTATCCTAACAATGTGATCTGAAGAACTTTAATATCCTATGTTTCTGAATGACTGATTGGCGCGTACATACCCCAACCAGAAGCCATGGATTACAGGCAACATCCGCACTGAGCTAAAGGCTAGAGCTGCCGCTTTTAAGGAGCGGGACTCTAACCCGGAAGCTTATAAGAAATCTTGCTATGCCCTCAGACGAACCATCAAACAAGCAATGCATCAATACAGGACTAAGATCGAATCGTACTACACTGTCTCCGACGCTCGTTGAATGTGGCAGGGCAACTATTGCAGGCGACAAAGGGAAGCACAGCCGTGAGCTGCCCAGTGACGCAAGCCTACCAGACGAGCTAAATGCCTTCTATGCTCGCCTCGAGGCAAGTAACACTGAACCATGCATAAGATTACCAGCTGTTCCGGACTACTGTGATCACATTCTCCTTAGCTGATGTAAGACCTTTAAGCAGGTCAACATTCACAAGGCCACAGGCCCAGACAGATTACCAGGACGCGTACTTGGACCATGCGCTGACCCAGGCAAGTGTCTTCCCTGACCCAGTCTGTAATACCTACAATGTATTCGTACATTTTTCAAACCTTCACTTTTTCCACATTTTGTTACGTTACAGCCTATTCTAAAATTGATTAAATTGTTTTTTTCCCCTCAATCTACAAAGAATACCCCATAATGACAAAGCAAAAAAAATGTGGAGATAAAAAAAAAACGAATACATTTTACATAAGTATTCAGACCCTTTACTCAGTACTTTTGTTGAAGCGCCTTTGGCAGAAATTACAACCTCGAGTCTTCTTGGGTATGACTCTACAAGTTTGGCACACCTGTATTTGGGGAGTTTCTCCCATTTTTCTCTGCAGATCCTCTCAAGCTCTGTCAGGTTGGATGGGGAGGGTTGCTGCACAGCTATTTTCAGGTCTCTCCAGATATGTTCGATCGGGTTTAAGTCTGGGCTCTGGCTGGGTCACTCAAGGATATGCAGAAACTTGTCCCAAAGCCACTCCTGCGTTGTCTTGGTTGTGTGCTTCGGGTCGTTGTCCTGTTGGAAGGTGAACCTTTGCCCTAGTCTGAGGTCCTGAGCGGTCTGGAGCAGGTTCATCAAGGATCTCTCTGTACTTTGCTCCATTCATCTTTCCTTCCATACTGACTAGTCTCCCAGTCCCTTCTGCTGGAAAAACATCCCCACTGCATGATTCTGCCACCATGCTTCACCATAGGGAAAAAAATTGTAGACCTCCACAAGTCTGGTCCAATTTGGAATCTATCGTCTGACTCCCACAACTGTCCCAGAGTCTGTTTGGAGTAGGCAATTTATTTCTAGACAAGTTGACTAATAGAATAGGTAGCCTAAATTTTTCTACTATAGTAGATTGACAGGCTAGTGATTTTGCTGTACGCTACTTGTCTTGTTGGCTGAGGAAATGTATATGTGAACAGTTATTCTAACATGTCCAAAGTACACATCAGAATTCGTTAAGGAGGACCCGCACATCGTTGCATCCTGGACTTGCATGTTCTGTTAATGTGAATTACCATATATAGGGGCTCCCACTGGCCGTGATTGGGAGTCTCATAGGGCAGCGCACAATTGGCCCAGCGTCGTCCGGGTTTGGCCGTCAATGTAAATAAGCATTTGTTCTTAACTGACTTGCCTAGTTAAATAAAAATAAAATGTATCATTGTATTCAGAGTGTAGTTTGTATTGTGGCCTGCGTTGGTGTGTTGTAGCATGCTATGTCCTGTAGGGGGCATGAGTCATCTCCCTGGTCTGTAATAGTGGTGATTGTGTTTCTGCTGGGCAGAGTTTCACAGAGCCTGGCTGTCTGCTAGAGCGGAACATCGACTGTCTGTCTGAAACTAACCTCTCAACAAATAAGCAGATTTTTATTTTACTAGGCAAGTCAGTTACTCAAGGACATTCTTATTTTCAATGACTGCCTAGGAACAGTGGGGTAACTGCCTGTTCAGGGGCAAAACAACAGATTTGTACCTTGTCAGCTCGGGGAATTGAACTTGAAACCTTTCAGTTACTAGTCCAACGCTCTAACCACTAGGCTACCCTGCCGCCCCTTCATAAAGCGTCTCAGGGTATGAGGTCAGTTTTGCATTTTAGGTTATAATGAATAATATTATAGACGGGGGGCTGATCCTAGATTAGAACTCCTACTTTGAATTTTTGTCATTTAGCAGATGCTCTTATCCAGAGCGTTTTACAGGAGTAATTAGGGTTAATTGCCTTGCTCAAGGGCACATCGACAGATTTTCACCTAGTCGGCTCGGGGATTGGAACCAAGGATTTATATATACTCTAGATGACTGATAGGGGGCACTGTGTTGAAACCACAGCTCTTCCATCTTTAAGGTATGTATCTGACCAACAGATCCATATTTGTATTCCTAGTCATGTGAAATCCATAATCGGGCCTAATTTATTTATTTAAATTGACTGATTTCTTTATATGAACGGGAGTGAGTGATCTGTACTAATGATAACTATTGTTGTGCAATGGAGGGTTTTGTTTGGGCTCAAATCACTGGAGAAAATAACTTATTTTAAAAGATGTCTGTTTTTCAATCATGTCACTGTTTTTATCGCTCCCCTGTAGTCCCAAATTAAGTCCATTCAATTGATTGAAGATGTCTCTAAAAAACAAACATCTGATACGAACTCCTCAACCAATTTCGCTAGTTATGTGTTATTTGCTCTTCTCCGTGATTGCCAACACAAGAAAGTCATCTCCTCCCTAAGCTCACACAGTCTGCTCTTTTGAGTGCATTATTAGCATTGCTTAGCCACTGAACATCATTATGTAAAAGTAGTTCATGATGCTAAGCAGACTACGAAACAAGTAATATTGCAGGCTGATCAAATAAAGTTTATGATGGCCATAACGGAGTCCATTATGTTTTTTTAACTTGCCTCGGATTTGAGTGCAAAGCACACAATGTGTATCAGGCAGTGTAGTGATCTCATCTGCGGTGGAAGAGCCGATAGGTGGGCAGACAGACCCTGTACCACTCTTACCAGTTACAGACAATCAATCATAGCTGCTATGTTGGGTGATATTGATTGACAGCACTTAATGGGCAGGACTACAGGAAATCAGATTCTCCCATTGGAAAATATTGGGCTCCTGTTGGCACTAAACTAAACATTGGATTGTTGCAGGGATTTTTTTGCTGATGTGTATATGTTCTTAATTAATGTTCAGAATTGATCAAATCGCCATTCTAAATTGATAAACAGGCCGGATCTGGCTTGTGGGCCGCCAGTTGAATAGCCCTGGTCTAGACGATTCTATTCGCCAATCAGGGCTGTGTATGTAAATGTGTTTAAATCTTTCTGCAGGTATCCCTGTTGCCCAGCAACACCTGATCTGGAACAACTTGGAGCTGGAGGATGAGTACTGTCTGCATGACTACAGGTGAGTTTACCAATGTTGTGTTCATTTGGCACCAAACTGACTGAATCGTTAATTTTTGTTTAAAAAATGTGTCTTGCTCAGTGCCGTAATGAACACGACCCTGTTCACAACTTTTTGAAAACATTTTTTTTATAACTTTTAAATTTCTATTTTTTTTTACTCTTCAGTTGACTGGGAACCCATTTTCATATACAGCAATGCCCTGTAAAAGAACCATCAACTTTGATCTTGTAATTGATGGTTAATTGAAATGAGTAACTTGTAGAGGGCTTTTTGCTTAGAAAGTAATTCCCCTTGTAGTGAATACATTCTTTCCCCCAACCCTTAGCTAATTCTACGTCTTTGGTTTATTGATATAAGACAGACAGTCACGTATTGAATGTGTTTGGAGAGCTAGCCTATCGCAGTAGTGAGTCCTCAGTTTTATTAGATACAGACCCGGTCTACAGGTTGCAGATGGTGGTTGCGTCATGAACGCTTGTCACTTAATTTTCCACATGATCGGTCCCCGGTGAGATTTAGTTAGGTCTGAGGATCAACAAAACATTCTTTGAAGTCTTAGAAATGGATGGTGCGAGGGGTTGGATTTGCATAGAACCGACATTCTGCTAGAATTCCAGTGGAATTCCCGGACATGTGCATAAGTTCATCTGGAGCGCAGACTGACGGAGGAAGGATGTTTGTTCCAGAATGATTATCGTTAGCCTGGTCTGTGTTTCCAAGGTCGTGTTCATTAGGCACCAAACAGAAGAAAATGGGGGGTGACTAAGTTTTTTTCCGCTGCGTGATGTAATGAACATGACCCATGCATGAACGATCCAGCTAGCTGTAAGGCAAAGCAATACGATGGTAGCTTAACCTAGCCTTCCAAAGGACTTGGGACAGCTTCTACCAACCATCATTGCTGACATATATCTTGTCTGTCTGTGTGTCTGCAGCATTGCTGAGGGCTGTACGCTGAAGCTGGTCCTGGCCATGAGAGGAGGACCCATCAACACCCGGAGAGGTAGGTTGAGATGAGTTTGGATTTCTCGGCTGTTTTAGTCCTGTTACCTCTGTAGCAACATGTTGAGTTGATGAAAACTGACCAAACAGACTCTCACCCTCATGTCTATGAAGGGTTCAGTGATTGGTTGATTCTCTCTCTTGTACAGTGTCCATGAAAGACTTGGTTGTTGATTGTTTGATTGACTGACTGGCTTATTGACTGACTGGTTTCTCTCTCCCTCAGTGTCTGTGGAGGACCCAGTGAAGGATATGGCAGAGCTGATGGAGGGAGGCAGGGAGGAGGGCTGGGAGAAGAGTATGCCTAGAAACAAGCAGGTCACCTTCCTTGTGTACCGAGAGGGAGACCAGCTCAACTTCTTCCGGGTGATCGACCGAGGGGACGGAACTCTGACCCCTGTCTCAGAATCATTCAGGTGAATACAGGCCAATCCAGATAAGTGCACTTTAAAGTGCAATAAAAATGTTCCAGTCCCAATCCAACTACATTGTTTTTAAAGCACTTTCCACTCAGACACTGTACACAATTTAGATCAATGTGCTTTATTTGGGTAGGTGGGAAAATGACACACTATATATACAAAAGTATGTGGACACCCCTTCAAATTACCCTATTATGCTATTTCAGCCACACAGGTGTATAAAATCGAGCACACAGCCATGCAATCTCCATAGACAAACATTTTCAGTAGAATGGCCTGTACTGAAGAGATCAGTGGCTTTCAACGTGGCGCCTCATAGGATGCCACCTTTCCAACAAGTGAGTTTGTCAAATGTCTGCCCTGCTAGAGCTGCCCCGCTAATCTGTAAGTGCTGTTATTGTGAAGTGGAAATGTTTAGGAGCAACGGTGGCTCTACCGTGAAGTGGTAGGCTACACAAGGTCACAGAATGTGACCACCGAGTGCTGAAGTGCGAAGCACGTTAAAAAAATTATGTCCTCGGTTGCAACACTCACTACTGAGTTCCAAACTGCCTCTGGAAGAAACGTCAGCACAAGAACTGTTTGTCGGGAGCTTCATGAAATGGGTTTCCATGGCCGAGCAGCCGCACAGTAGCCAAAGATCACCATGAGCAATGCCAAGTGTTGGCTGGAGTGGTGTAAAGCTTGCCGCCATTGCACTCTGGAGCAGTGGAAACGCGTTCTCTGGATTGACAAATCACATTTCACCAGCTGTCAGTCAGATAGACGAATATCGGTTTGCCTCGAATGCATAGTGCCAACTGTAAAGTTCAGTAGAGGAGGAATAGTGGTCTGGGGCTGTTTATCATGGATCGGGCTAGGCCCCTTAGTTCCAGTGAAGGGAATTCTTAATGCTGCGGCCTACAATGACATTCTAGACTATTCTGTGCTTCCAACTTTGTGTGAACAGTTTGGGGAAGGCCCTTTCCTGTTTCAGCATGACAATGCCCCTGTGTACAAAGTGAGGTCCATACAGAAATGTTTAATTGAGATCGATGTGGACGAACTTGACTGGCCTGCACAGAGCCCTGACCTCAACCCCATCGAACACCTTTGGAATGATTTGTAACGCTGACTGAGAGCCAGGCCTTATCGCTCAACCTCACTAATGCTCTGGTGGCTGAATGGAAGCAAGTCCCTGCAGCAATTTTCCAACATCTAGTGGAAAGCCTTCCCAAAATAGTGCAGGCTGTTATTAGCAGCAAAGGTGGGTCCAACTCCATATCAATGCCCGTGATTTTGGAATGAGATGTTCGATGAGCAGGAGTCCACATACTTTTGTCATGTTGTGTAGTTCCCATACACAGAGAGAGTCTAAAAAATAGACCATATCTATATTCTTCCTCAATAGATCACTGGTCAAGGTCAGAATGGGTGAACGTGTGTCATCATTCTGAACTGAAGCAGCTTAGGACAGGACAGTTTAGAACAGGATATCTGTTATTCTGCTTGTGACTGTCGAGCTGTTGATCTCTCCCTCGTAAAAAGCCTGTCCATGTGTGATCTTTGTTAACGTGTGTGTGGTGTGTGGCGTGTGTGTTCCAGTGGTGGCTCGGTGTACAACATGTTCTCTGAGGAGGAGGACAACGACAGTGAGGGCTTGCCTTTGGTTCAGCCGACCCTGGAGAACTGTATCACCATGAACAAGATGAAGCTGCTCAAAGCCAAGATGGAGGACATGAACATCAACAAGAAGGTAGACAGATTTTACTTCCTAATTCTTTCCATCGGAAGTAATTAAGTTCTAGCCATTAACACGGTTAGCAAGGAAGAGAAAATACATCTTTATTGTTCAAAGCATTTTATTGGCAAAGTGCCTAACAGCATCCTAAACCTAAAACTTCAAAATGCAAGCCCACTTGTGACAGCCTCAATGTGTGACTCAATGATTTACCAATCAACTTGCATCTTAAGTAACTACTCATTATCTATTCAAAATGACTGATTCTCTTCCTCGCCTTGCTCAAATTGAATCCATCAAACACACTGTATGACTCTTTCTGTCTCCACCTCCCCAGCCTAAGAAGTCTGCCAAGTTGGAACCTCTTCCCCCCGTCGGTCCCCGGCCCTGCAGCAGCTCTCTGGACCCCTCTGGACCCCGACACCATCGCCTCTTCCGCGTCCTGCCCGAGATCAACCAATCACATCATTCCGCCTCACACTTACCTCCAATCAGGGACCAGGGATCCACAACTCCCTCCCCTCCCGCTGCTGCCTCCGCCTCTACCCACCTGTCAAGCAGCGGCCGAGCTCTGCCCTATTTCTCTTCCTCGTCCTGTTACATGCTCCAGGAGGAGGAGCCATGGGAGTCCATCCCCAAGTCAATCCGACCCCCTCCCAAAGTGTCCCGGTTGGAGATCGGCAGCGCCAGGCTCATGAGGGACTGTGTGTACCCGCAGCTTCCCGTGCTCTCCAGCAGGGGTCAGGTTGGTGGGGCCACGGAGCTGCCTGACCCCAGAAGAGAGGCACTAGGCCTGGGGTTGCTGGAGGAGGCGGTGGGCATGCTGGAGCCCACACCGCCTAGAGCTTTGTACGGAGGAGACCTGCTCTCAGATCCCCTCAGCCTGGATATCTCTTCCCAGCCAGAGATGGATCTGGGCGGGTTGGATGGGCTAGGAGCCCTGGGGGTTGGAGCAGAGCTCCAGCTCCCTTCCACCCCCTCTCTGCTCTCCCAAGCTGTGGGGATGAACTCTTTAAACAACTGGGCAATGGGTGGTTCTGATGGGCTAGCCTGGAAAGGGGGGAGAGGACACCTTTACTTGGAAACACCCTTCATCATATTCCCGATTCTCCTTCCTCATCATCCCCCTCAAGTAGACCAAGACTACCACAACCCTTTGAGTTCACCGGCTCAGCAACGTCACCCCTACGACCCAATCTCCACTCCCCCTCCCACCCCACCACTCTTCTCTCCCCTCCTCCTCCTGCTAGCCCCTCCTCTCCTCCTCACGGCTCTCGTTTGCGAGGCATCAATGTGGACTCCCCAGGCAAGTGGCCGGAGATGATCAGTAAAAGCGAGGCGCGGGGCATCACCAAGCTGGCCAACCAGGCCTGTAAGGAGCCTCTCGGGTCCCTCAGCAACACAGAACTCCTGGCCTCCCCTGTCCTCCTCCAGGTCCTCAGGCAGCAGCAGTGGAGTCCTAGGACCGAGCCTGGGACTCGGGGTGGGGCTTCCCGCTGTTGGGGCCTCCGGGCTTGGCAGGCTAGGCTCCACAGCCCTCTCCATCCCAGCCAACATCCAGCTACTCCAGGAGGACCTGATACGAAGAGCAGCCACCTCCTACATGGTAAGTAGTGAGGACAGACTATTGAGATATACAACCCAGCTAGGATGGAAAATGGGCACTATCCACAAATAAGGACTCGATGAACTGCCTAAATAGGAATAAGCAACTCAAAGAAGCACAGTGATAGTGCGTTCGTGTTGTATTGTGAGGTACTGTACTGTTGTACACTATAGTTTTTAGCCTGAAATCCATAACCTGTCGTTGCTGACATTCCGCTCCTTGTACTCTGTCATTGCCAAACAATGTTTAGCATGACAATGAGTTTTAAGGAGTGGAACGATCACTAAACAGACTTGTACCCTGGCTATTTTGTGCGGTGTTGATAGAGCCCCACAGTGGAGGTGTCATAATACCCATAAAACCTAGCGGTCAAACAGGGAAATGGTTCCAATTATTTTTCCACCTTTCAGTTTTCCCATAGGGGATTTTAGAGACACTTAAAATAAGGGCTGTGTTTCGTGGTACTCTATTGACCTTGTCTGAAACCTCCTCTCATCGTTTCAGTCAACCAACAGCCTGGGATCAGCTGGAGACTCCAGTTCAGTAAGAAGACTAGGTGAGTGGAACAAGCCGAAAAACCCAGGGACCAGGGTCTGGTCAAAAGTAGTCTTGACTAGGAAATAGCATGCCATTTCAAATGCAAGCCCCAATCAAAAGTAGTGCGCTATATACTAGGGAATTGGGTCTGCTTTTTGAAATGCCACCCTGTCTTAATATATGTTTTTTGTCCTTTAACTCTATTACGAATAAAGTAAGGAGATCCTAATCTCATTGAATCTAAGAGGAAATGTGATTCATTTTTTATGAGAATTCCAAATATAATCAAAATCACCCAGGGTTGGTGGTTCTATTTATACCCTGTTTATTGAGATGAAAAAAGCTGCTTGTTGCTGGTACGTTTTCCACCCAAGTCTTTGTGAAAGCAACATTATTCTGCTAGTAGCCTAGCACCGGGCCTGTTGTCTGCAGCATTAGGCTGCCCTGCAGATTGTTGCCTTTGTGTCTCTGGCCTGGTGAGGCAGGGTGGGCGGTCACCAACACACGCTGCCACGGAGCGAAGACACACACACCCTGTCAGAAAGAGACGGAACAGCTCTCTGACAGACCTAGGGGTAGAGGCAGACTGAGGCCACATACACAAATTGATGCATGGACAGACACCACACTCGCACACTCGCACATGTACACGGTAACAAAACAGCTCACTGACCTAGGGTTTGTGCCAGTAAGGGCGCGCACACACACACACACACACAGGGGAGTATTATGTGAAAGCTGCCAATGCATGTTATATGAGCATTGCAGCGTTGCACGGCAGTGGCATACAGTATTAATACGATACAGCTGCAGAATGAACACAAGCAACAGGAGAGGAGATTCACGTTCGTGTTTACATACACACAAGTTTGTGCTCAGACACAATAACCCATACACCACGCAAAGAGCCAAGGACGGCAGAAGGTGTTTGAGATCGGCTACATTGCAGTCGAACTTCACTGATCTACAAATGACCTTGCATCCCAAATAACTACTCATTATGTAATCTAGATGAGCTATTATGTGTCTCGCCTTGCTCAAACTGATTCCCTTCAAACAGCTCATCTTAGTGTGGATGGCCTTTTGAGTATGTTCTGTAGCAGTATATCAGAGCAGATTAGAGAGGAGGACACAACTCAATATCCAATCTCATGGCCCATTGCCTGGGTGGAGATTCTCCTGTCTGCTGTGTCACACTGACCTCCCTTTTATATCAGTCCTGTTACGCCTGGTCTTCATCCCTATTATCTGCACGTCGGTCTGTCTCTGTCGCCCGGTCGCTCTGTCTCTCGGTCGCTCTGTCTCTCGGTCGCTCTGTCTCTCGGTCGCTCTGTCTCTCGGTCGCTCTGTCTCTCGGTCGCTCTGTCTCTCGGTCGCTCGGTCGCTCGGTCTCTCGGGCTCTGTCGCTCTGTCTCTCGGGCTCTGTCGCTCTGTCTCTCGGGCTCTGTCGCTCTGTCTCTCGGGCTCTGTCGCTCTGTCTCTCGGGCTCTGTCGCTCTGTCTCTCGGGCTCTGTCGCTCTGTCTCTCGGGCTCTGTCGCTCTGTCTCTCGGGCTCTGTCTCTCGGGCTCTGTCGCTCTGTCTCTCGGGCTCTGTCGCTCTGTCTCTCGGGCTCTGTCGCTCGGGCTCTGTCGCTCGGGCTCTGTCTCTCGGGCTCTGTCTCTCGGGCTCTGTCTCTCGGGCTCTGTCTCTCGGGCTCTGTCTCTCGGGCTCTGTCTCTCGGGCTCTGTCTCTCGGGCTCTGTCTCTCGGGCTCTGTCTCGGGCTCTGCCTCGGCTCTGTCTCGGGCTCTGTCTCTCGGGCTCTGTCTCTCGGGCTCTGTCTCTCGGGCTCTGTCTCTCGGCTCTGTCTCTCGGCTCTGTCTCTCGGGCTCTGTCTCTCGGCTCTGTCTCTCGGGCTCTGTCTCTCGGGCTCTGGGCTCTGTCTCTCGGGCTCTGTCTCTCGGGCTCTGTCTCTCGGGCTCTGCCTCGGGCTCTGTCTCTCGGGCTCTGTCTCTCGGGCTCTGTCTCTCGGGCTCTGTCTCTCGGGCTCTGTCTCTCGGGCTCTGTCTCTCGGGCTCTGTCTCTCGGGCTCGGTCTCTCGGGCTCTGTCTCTCGGGCTCTGTCTCTCGGGCTCTGTCGCTCGGGCTCTGTCGCTCGGGCTCTGTCGCTCGGGCTCTGTCGCTCGGTCTCTCGGTCTCTCGGGCTCGGTCTCTCGGCTCGGCCCTCGGCTCGGTCTCTCGGGCTCGGTCTCTCGGGCTCGGTCTCTCGGGCTCGGTCTCTCGGGCTCGGTCTCTCGGGCTCTGTCGCTCGGTCTCTCGGGCTCTGTCTCTCGGGCTCTGTCGCTCGGTCTCTCGGGCTCTGTCGCTCGGTCTCTCGGGCTCTGTCGCCGGTCTCTCGGGCTCTGTCGCCGGTCTCTGGGCTCTGTCCGCCGGTCTCTGGGCTCTGTCGCTCGGTCTCTCGGGCTCTGTCGCTCGGTCTCCCGGGCTCTGTCGCTCGGTCTCTCGGGCTCTGTCGCTCGGTCTCTCGGGCTCTGTCGCTCGGTCTCTCGGGCTCTGTCGCTCGGTCTCTGTCGCTCGGTCTCTCGGTCTCTGCCTGGCCTGGCCGGGTCTCTGTCTGTCAGTAACAGTAAACATAACACTCACACCAAAATAAAGACATTACAAATGTCATGATGTGCAAATAGTTAAAGTACAAAAGGGGAAATAAATCAACATAAATATAGGTTGTATGGTGTTTGTTCTTCACTGGTTGCCCTTTTCTTGTGTCAACAGGTCACAAATGTTGCTGCTGTGATAGCTGTGGTATTTCACCCAATGGATATGGGAGTTTATCAAAATTGGATTTGTTTTCAAATTCTTTATGGGTTTGTGTAATCTGAGGGAAATATCTGTCTCTAATATGGTCATACATTTGGCACGAGGTTAGGAAGTGCAGCTCAGTCTCCACCTCATGTTTTGGGCAGTGTGCACATGGCCTGTCTTCTCTTGAGAGCCAGGTCTGCCTTCAGTGAGGTTAGCAAGGTTATGCTCACGGAGTCTGAACATAGCCAAATATGTCCTTAATTGTGGGTCAGTCAGTACTCTCTGTTTAGGTCCAAATAGCATTCTAATGTAGTTTGCTTCGTTTTTTTTGTCAATTACTTGACACATTGGAAAGATTATCTTCTTGTTTTCTCATGATTTGGTTGGGTCTAATTGTGTTGCTGTCCTGGGGCTCTGTGGGGACTGTTTATGTTTGTGAAAAGAACCCCAGGACCAGCTTGCTTAGGGGACTCTTCTTCAGGTTAATTTCTCTGTAGGTGATGGCATTGTTATGGAAGATTTGGGAATCACTTCCTTTTAGGTGGTTGCAGAATTTAACGGCTCTTTTATGGATTTTGATAATTAGCAGGTATCGGACTAATTCTTCTCTGCATGCATTATTTGGTGTTTTAAGTTGTACACGGAGTAGTCTACAGTACTACTGCCATGAGATGAACTTTAGGTGTACCTACCATAGGAGTCCCCTCGAAGCCTACCATTGACTATGTACATACCCAGCATGCGACAGAGCTGCAGGAGTTGTGACCCGATTTTGTTGGTTGTCGTAGTTGTGTCTAGGGGGGCATATGGGGGAGGGAATGATGTTACCTCCATGTAGGTGTTTGTCCCCCTGTGTGCTGAGGGTGTCAGGTTCTTGTCCAGTTCTGCCATTCAGGTCGCCACAGACTAGTACATGTCCCTGGGCCTGGAAATGGTAGATCTCCCCCTCTTTCTTCATTAAAGTATGGTGATTCTACTGGGGGATATAGGTAGCACATATTAATTTCTAGCCAGATGTAAAATGTTCCTGTTTTGACTAATTTAATGGAGTGGGGTTAGGTCTGCTCTATACCAAATTAGCCTACCCCCTGAGTCTCTTCCCTGTTTCACACCTGGTAGATTGGTGGATGGGACTACCAGCTCTCTGTAACCTAGAGGGCAACGTGTACCATGTTTCTTATAGGATGACAATGTCAGTATTTCCAATTTCTTTGATGAAGTCTGGGTTCCTGCTCTTTAGGCCAAAGGCAGATGACCTCAGACCTTGTATATTCCAGGATGAGAAAGCTTTGTGTTCCATAGTGTCTAGTGTTGTTTTGGTGTGGTTTAGGCCCGGACCATCACAGTAACGTGAGCAGAGCGTGTTGAGCATCGGATACAGACCTCTTAGGGCACAGGATGGGGCTTGGGGGGTGTAGTAGTGGAGGTTGGGCCTGTTGCTCTGCTCACGGCCTGAGCATACGTCCTGCTGTCATGTTGAGGTCCTTCCCGTGGGGGGCATGGGGTGGGCAGAAGGGGCGTAGGTCTGATATGGGGGGCCTATATAGGGTGTGTCCAGGGTTTGCTTGGGGTAGTCTTAACTGGTTGGGGTGTGGCTGGTGAATCTGTGGTCTGGGTGTAGGTTTTCTTGGCGTGGGTTCTGTGCAGGTCCTTCAGGAGGGCGTCTTGCAGGTCTGGGCGGGTGTCGGTTGCTCCTGTGTGTTGCTGGGGATGAGGTTGAGGGTGACGCCCTTCAGGGTCCTGGCAAAAGTTGGGAGCCTTGTATAGGTGGACCTGGTCGTAAAGGCGCTTCAAGTCCAGGGTGGAGTGGTGGGCCAGGTATACATTAGGTTTTGAGGCACAGTCTTTCGAAATGCTT